>JAOTQJ010119939.1:0-10649 GCA_025642045.1 Solanum sejunctum
TTTGGTTGATGAGGTGATATCAAAACAAGATCTAGACTCCTCCTTACTTGAATTGAAGGCCTTGGAGAAAAAGGGCAAAATCGAGGTTTTCTCCTAAGGGGGAGATAAGGCCCTTAGAAACCAAGGTAGGTTGTATGTGCCTTGTAATGATGGTTTGAGGGAGAAATTCTTGATGAGGCCCATAGTTCTTCTTACTCTATCTATCTTGGTTCCACCAAAATGTATAAGACTTGAGGGATGTGTATTCATGGGTAGGCATGAAGAGGAACATTGCCAAATTTATTTTCGGTTGCCATAGTTGTCAACAAGTGAAAGCAGAACATCAAAGGTCAGGTGGCCTAACCCAAGATATAGAGATTACCACTTGGAAGTGGGAGGTGATTAATATGGATTTTGTTGTTGGGTTGCCTAAGACTAGAAAATGTTTTGATTCTATTTGGGATATGGTTGATAGGGTGATAAAATCGGCTTACTTTCTACCAGTTAAGACTACATATGTAGCTGAAGAGTATGCAAGGTTATACATCCATGAGTTAGTAAGGTTACATGGGGTTCCTTTATCCATCATATTGGATCATTGTACACAATTCACTTTGCATTTTTGGAGGTCCTTTCAAAGGGGCCTTGGTACCAAAGTTCACCTTAGTATGACTGTTCACCCTCAAATGGATGGCCAAGCTGAAAGGAAAACTCAAATGCTTGAGGATATGCTTAGGGCTTATGTCTTGGAGCTGAAAGGTAGTTGGTATTATCACCTTTCATTGATTGAGTTTGCCTACAACAATAGCTATCACTCTAGCATCGATATGGCTCCATTTGAGGCTCTTTATGGAAGACATTATAGATCACCGGTGGATTGGTCTAAGGTTGGAGAGATGGCTTTATTGGGACTATACCTGGTTATGGAGGCTCTTGAGAAGGTTAAAATGATTAAGGAAAGGTTAAAAGCATCCCAAAGTCAAAAAAAATCTTATGCCGATGTAAGAAGGACCTAGAATTCCAAGTGGGTGATTGGCTCTATTTGAAGGTTTCTCCAATGAAAGGTGTGGTCCATTTTGGTAAAAAAGAGGAAGTTGAGTCCAAGGTATTTTGGTCCTTATGAGGTGATAGAGAGGGTTGGCAAGGTAGCTTATGAGTTGAAGTTGCCTAATGAAATGAATTTCATTCACCCGGTGTTCCATATCTCCATGTTCAGAAAACGTGTTGGTGATCCTAATGCCATTATGCCCCTTGATGTCATGGGTATTGTTGAGGATAACTTGGCTTATAAGGAGGTTCCAATTCAGATCTTGGATAGGCAGGTAAAGATATTGAGGAACAAAGAGTTGGCATCCATTAAGATCCTTTGAAGGAACCAATAAGTTGAAAGTACTACATGGGAGGCTGAAGTGGACATGCAAGAGCGGTATCCATATCTTTTCCACTCCACTCAATCCTAAGGTACCAATCCTATGTCCCCTATATGATTTCAAGTCTCACATTTCATCTCATATTGTCATTCATATTCATTCATGTTTAAGTGAGTAAACTTGTGATGATTTTACACTTATGTTGAAAATTTGAAAATGGTGTTTTACATGTTATATTGCATTCTTGTTGGTGCTGAATTTTTGATGATAACACTTGTCTTTTATATCTCTTGTACATTTGGGATGAATGTTCCAAAGGTGGAGATATTGGAACCACCCTACGAATTGTCCGAAAACGTGCCTCAGAATACCCAGAATTTTAATTTTCATATATCTCAAAGTCCATTTGTTATTTAAAAAATCTGACTTCATATTCTTATTCGTTGGGCCAAATTAGGTAGAAAAGGGTCAAACCCCGATTTAAGAGTAAGGACATAGCAATTACAATTTCAAGAATATAATTTTCAGAGAGGAAATCGCATCGCTTCTGCGATGTGCCTCTACATTAAAATTGTGCTTGTTTTGTTTAGTTCATCCAAAGTATTCTAAGTGTTGGGCCCAAGTTTTCCCAAATGTGTTTTTATCAATACTTAGCCAAATTTCACCCTTATATCATCCTAAACAATTCCCAATACTCCCCAAAACACTTAGCCATATTTTCACTCCAATGTTCAAGTCTCAAAACCCTCATCCGGGCTAAGGCTTTCCTTCATGCTGCAAGCCTCCATTTTCAATCTTCACCAAGAGCTTCTCCAAAGCTAAGGTATGTAGGGTTTAGCCATTGGGTTATTCCACCCATGATGCCTTAATCTCCACTTTACTCAATTTTGCATGATTTAAAGTTGATCTTACATGTGGGCTTTGTATATAAAGAAATTTACTGCACAGTACTTTTAGTTAATGAAAGTATCGTCATTTTAACATGTTTTGAGCTCTAAATCTTGAATCTAATGCTGGATTTGATGAGGGTTTTGTTATGAATGTCTTGGGGGTGTTGCAAGGTGTTGAATAATGATTTTACAATAAATTTTCTTGCATGATTTCATCTCTAAATTAAATGGTCTTTTACCCCCACTACAGACCCCTCAAGTGTTTGATGAAATGTCCGGCTACGGTTTCTTGTGGAACTGAAAGTCCAAAGCATGAGATATGATATGATTGATTTCATGATGATAAAATGAGATTATGTACATATTAAATTCTACATATAGTATTGCATTAGACCATGCCCAATCCGGGGTGTCTAAGAACCTGCATAATCGAGATAGGATTTGTACTTATTAATCGAGGGACGGGTTAGAACTTCTCCACCTAATGATGAGGTAGCATCATCACTAACCTAGGTGAGCGTTTGCACTCTTCAACCGAGTAAAAGGTTAGTACTTCACTACCTAGGTGATGGGGCGGAATTATCACCAACCGAGTTGAGGGTTTGTAGTTATCAACCGAGTGAAGGGTTAGTACTTCACCACCTAAGCGATGGGGCGGTACCATCACTAACCTACTAAGGAGTTTGTAATTTGGATATCTAATTTGGTCTATTCTACATATATGATATCTTATATGAGTAAGAGTTTCTTAAGAATGTTTCACTTTATCATTGGTCATACATGCCATATTATTAAATTATATCTATTGCCTATTGTTATGCATTTTGATTATGATGTCTATTTCTTATCGCATTGCATCCTACATACTTAGTATATTCAAAATTACTAATGCATACTCTTGCCTACATGATATCACCATGTAGGAATCGGAGCCCAAGTTTATCATTTTCCTCTTTCACATAGCTAGTTCGGTGCTACTCAAACTAGTCGATGAGTCTTCCATTTCAGGGACCTTGGATATGTTTTCCCTTGCTTTGTATTGATACACTCTACTTTATGTTGTATTTTGACTATGAGGGTGAGCCTAGTTACCTTGTCTTGGCCCCCGCTCTTGTCTATGTATTTGAAGGTGTTTGTTGGACTAGTTATGTATCTATGATATGAGCTTTGACTCTTTGTCTCTTGATGATGATGTTTTGCAAGCTATCCCTTATACCTTTTGCCCATTATTCTTAATTTATGTATTTTACATGTTTCCACGACCAATAATGTATAATGATAAGTTAGGAGGCTTAATTGGGACCCTTCGTGCTCCCTATTCACTGTGTCACGTCTAGGCCCTAGGCTTGGGTCGTGACAGTGAGGTATAGGGATGTGGAGTCCAAAGTCTTTCCTATAGAGTCAGTTCTAGTTATAAATGTATTCCTTGATGTATTTCCTAGTGACTTTCATGGTGTTCCTCCCGAAAGTTAAATAGATTTTAGTATAGATCTCCTTCCCGATACCTAACCTATTTCTATTACCCATTATCGTATAGGCTCTGCAGAGTTAAAGAAGTTGAAGGAGCAATTGAAGGATTTATTATAGAAGGTTTTATCAGGCCTAGCCAATCACCTTAGGGTGCATCGGTGTTATTTGTGAAGAAGAAGGATGATTCCCTTTGAATGTGTATTGACTACCAAAAACTTAATAGGGTCACCATAAATAATAAGTATCTTCTCCCAATGATTGATGATTTGTTTGACTAACTTCAAGGGGCTAGTCACTTCTCTAATATTGATCTATGATATTAGTATTATCAAGTAAAGGTGAGGGAGTGTGACATTCCAAAGACAGTCTTTCGGACTAGGTATGGGCATTTCGAATTTATAGTTATGTCTTTTGGATTGACCAATCCACCGGCTTTCTTCATGGATCTTATGAATAGGGACTTTAAACCCTACCTTTATTCTTTTCTAGTGGTTTTCATCGATGATATTTTGATCTATTTTCATATTGAGGAGGAGCACGCGGCTTATTTGAGGGTAATGCTACAAAGGTTGAGGGAAGAAAAGTTGTATACCAAGTATGAAAAGTGTGAATTTTGGTTGAAGGAGCTTGAATTCCTAGGTCAGGTGGTGTTTGGGGATGGTACTAAGGTGGATCCTGAAAAGAAGGATATGATTAGAATTTGGCCTAAACCATTGACCCCATCGAATATTAGGAGCTTCTTGGGCTTAGCAGGTTACTACCGGAGATTTGTAAATGGGTTCCATTCTATTGCTTCTCCCATGACTAAGTTGAACTAAAAAAATTCTAAATTTGTGTGGACTGATGAGTGTGAAAAGAGTTTTCAAACCTTGAAAGAGAAGCTTGTGCCCGCTCCTATTTTGTCTCTACCAGAATGGTTGGAAATGTTTGTTGTGTATTGTGATGGCTCGGGAGTTAGTTTGGGTTGTGTTTTGATGCAAAATGGTAAGGTGATAGCCTATGCTTCTAAACAACTCAAGGTGCATGAAAAGAATTATCCTACCCATGATTTTGAATTGGCAGCCATGGTTTTTGCTTTGAAACTTTAGCGTCATTATTTATAAGGAGTACATGTTGATGTGTTTACCGATTATAAGAGTCTCCCAATATGTGTACACTCAAAATGATCTCGACTTGAGGCAAAAAAGGTGGTTAGAACTTCTTAAGGATTATGACATGATTATACATTATCATCTTGGTAGGGCTAATATTGTGGCCGATGCTTTGTGTAGGGTGTCCATGGATAGCCTAGGTCATATTGATGGTAGTAGCAAAGAGGTGGCTAAATAGGTTCATCGGTTGGCTAGATTGGGGGTTAGGTTGGAAGAGGTTGATTGTGGTGGTGTGGTTGTTGCTGATAGTTCAAAATCTTCCATGTTTGATGAGGTAAAGACAAAGTAAGACCTTGATCACTCCTTATAATTAAAGAACTTGGTTAGTGATGGAAAGGTGGAGGTTTTCTCCCAAGGGGGAGATGGTGCCCTTAGATACCAAGGTAGGTTCTGCATGCCTATTTTTGATGACTTGAGAGAGAAAATTCTTGATGAGGCTCATAATTCTTCCTATTCTATTTACCCCAGTTCTACCAAAATATATAGAGATTTGAGGACTTAATTGAATTCCCTAGTAATCTTAATTTAATTATTAATGCTTAGTTTCCTTGTATTTTACTTTTATTCTTATTTTTGATTCTTTACAGGGTATACTAGTAGTGTATGCCCAACACTTGGAGACAAGACAATCCCTTAACTCTACTTGATCCAGAGATCTAAAGAATTACAAGAAAAATGGCCCAAGAAAATGCTAACATCGCGGGTAATGCAGCCTTGAATCGGGATGTTAATAATGATGATCAGAATAATAACTCACCTCCTTTGGAGAATATTCCACGGCCTCGGGATTTCAATAACAATGCTTGTAGGTGGAATCAATATAGGTTGAACCTTATGTCTATGGATGTGATCGGGATTATTGTATTGCCACTACTACCGTCTGACATAAAGTTCACAATTTGCTGTAGGTTACTTCAGATACTGCAAAACCATGGATTAGCGAGCCTACCATCAGAGTATCCACATAGCCACTTGCATAATATGGCATTTGTTTGTAAAACTGTGATGGGGACACAAATTCTATCTATGGATGTTGTGGGACTTTGTTTTTTCCCATCATCTCTTTTGAGGAGTGTTGCATTTTAGATATCTGAGCTTCCACAAGGTTTGTTCACCAGTTAGATAGAATTCAAAGGGCTTTTTTCACAACGTACTTCATTAAACCAAATAAGATCAAATCGAGGACCAAATCAATCAATTCAACCAATCCCTGGTGATTCAATCCTTGATATATGGGAGCGATTCAATAGATATTTTAGAACCACACCAGACTATAATGTCCTCGTGGAAAACTTCTACCAAGCTTTAGATGGCAGTAGTTAATAATGTGTTGATACCTTCTTAGGATGTCGATTTGTAGAGCAACCATTCATAGAAATTCTTAATCACCTGAACACGATAGTCAAATCCAACAATGTGTGGAAGCCAAGGAATAGACATTTAATGGATTGTGCAAGCACTGTTGATATGAGTTCTAATGAAGCAAATGTATCCCTGCATAGTTATGACATGAGAGGCAGGAACTCGATAATTAAGCTGATGCTTAACCAGTTGTTAAAAAGGGCAGATACTCAAGATGAGACATTAAAGGAGATCAAGTCTGACATTGTCAAGATAAACCTCTGAGTGTACCAATACTTTATGGCCATTCAACAACTCAATAGTCAATTTGGACTTGTGTCAGCACAACTAGATTAGATCAAAGAGGCATAGTGACAAGCTCCAAGGAGGAAGAATTTGGTGATGATGATACACTAGAAGCTTGAGGAAGTCGGATTACTCAAGCTAGCTAAGTTATGCCACAACAATAAATCAGGTGTTACCTAGGAGGCAACCCAAGAATTTTGATGTTTTAGCTTAGTTTTGAGTTTATTTTCAATTTTTGGATTCTTTGGTAGTTGTTTGAATGTGTTTGGATTGTTATTTTTCATATTGGGTTTGTCGCATATAGGGTGCAAGTGAATTTTATGAAGAGTATGTAGATAAAAGAGTAAGGCAGTAGATTTTGCTGAGAAATGTATTAAGTATAATTTTTATGAATGGACTTATGAGTCATATTGCACTTTATAACTCCTAATCCCATCTCATAGAGATTTCCAGTGACCATGAACACTCAACTCACGAGCCAACTTTACGACTCTTAGATCAAACTACGAGCCGTGAATAGGTTTCATAAAACTCAGGTAAAATTCTAAATTTTTCTAAATGTTAAGAGGTCTACAAGACTAGGACTTAAGAGTCATATATCCATCTACAACTCGTAGTCAGAGTTTTGTAGACCCAAGCCTAGTAATTTTAACTGCGGCCCAGTAAATGTATAAAAGGGGGTCAAAACTTTTGACCCAATTGACTGCAATTTCATAAAATTTTTCCCTCCTTCTCTATTTAAGATTACTTTTCGACTAGGGTGACTATTTTTCGGCGTGATTTTCTGGCACCTAGGGTTTCAGGTTCAATCATCTTCTGTCTTTTTGTCCTTCAAGTTATTCTTCATTTCTGGTAAGTTCTTGATTTAATTTTCATCATTAATTTGCCTTGATTTGTACTTGTTTGTCTTGATGAGCATGTTAGTTTGATATTTAATCATGAAATTCTTGGTGAATTCGAATGATAAAGGTGAAATTAGGGTTGCTTTGATTGAATTAAATATTTGAGTCCAGAGTTGAATATTTGACTTGATTAATTGTTAAATGTTATGCCTATTGAATCATCATCAATGCTTGATTGGTTGATATTGCATGATTTGTAAAGGTGAGTTGTTAGGTTTTATCATTTCCATACAGATTTGTATAAGTCAAATTAAAATGGTTGAAATGATTGGATAGTGATGCTAACTAGTTTTTGAGGTGGTGTTCTTATATTAACATCATTGTAGGTATTGGTTGTTATGTGTTTATCATGTTTAAGTACTTGTATGTTTGCTTCAATGTTGGTAGGATAATGTTTGAAACGTTTTTAGGGTCCATGTGATAGACTTAGAAATATTAGGTACCTAGTATTTTTGTTCATGAGAGTCCTTCACGACTTATAAATGAGTCTACGAGTCATAATTAGCCCTCATGGGAAATTCTAGACACTTGATAATCTGGATATTCATTATAAAAGACCTTGTATGAGATCACCTTCAACTCATAGATGGGTCTCGTAAATCCTTGTCTGTTTCTAATTACTCTTTGGAAATGTATACACCCAAGTTTACGACTCGTGAAACACATTATGAGTCATACCTAGGTCTCGTAAACTTTTCTAGTAACCATTATTATTCTAAAGAACTAGTCTACAAAAGCACTTTACAACTTGTAGTGTTCACTACAACTCGTAGAAGGGCCCTCGTAGACCCTATTTGCAACTCACTCAGATAAGTGTTGCTTCTTACTTATTGATTGTTGGGGATAATTATGGTTCGTTTATGTTTAAATTTCAAGTACTGTGGCCCCGAAAGGGAATTGCTCAAAGATTGAGATACTTAGAAGGAAACTCGTAGATGAGTCTACTGACGATGAGCAAACCTCTAAGCCGAGTAGGTCCCTAAAGGTCTATGATGTCTCCTTAGAGCTTGAGGCTGAGGTACCGTAGACTAGAGTAGCAGTATCCAGAGTTGCACATACTCAGGCTTAAGATGACATCCCTTCCTAGTCTGACAAGGAAGGCACTAAGGAGATGGGGAGCAGCATACCCCAAATGACTTCTTAGAGAGAGGAGAGAAGTTCAGAGAAGGCCTCCATGGTTAGAGGAAATGTTGAGTCCTCTATGGTACTATCTTCTACTTCAACACCAAATTCTAGTACTCACTGGTGGTGCGTTGAGGGGATGAAGGCCATATTCAAATAAGGAATGCAACCCAAGGAGTGAGGCAAACCCACCCGTTCGATATATGAGGAGCCAGGGCTATTGAGGGATTGAGTTATGTCCTAGAACTGAAGGACACAATGATACATTATGGGCTCACATGGCTGACAGAGGAACTTGGACGATATGCCCTGATTCTGGTACAGAAGTTTTATACATTGTATACATCGACGAGTCATCATGGTCTCTACAAGGGGAAGAGGCCACTCACATAACCCTGATTAAAAGAGGTATAAGTGAGAGGAAAGTGGGTTAACTACTTTAGAAGAGATGATCTGCCATGTACTTTTTGGTTCAGAGTACCATGCCTCGAGTTCGATAGCAGAGTTTGACAACAGGTTGGGGTAGTCTAGAAATTCACCAATTATGAAGGATTTGCTACATAGGACCTTACTACTGAGATGGGTGGCAGGTCATATTGTGGAGCAGGGTCCAGAGCCTACTTAGGTTACTACCCATATGGAGCCTATTGTCTAGGCTTCACTCTTTTTGCCCACCAAATTTCGGTGGGCTGTTGTTAGGTCCCGCATCTGGCCTACTCTAGTGGATAATACTTTGACACTAGAGCAGGTGGTATTGGTTTCCAACATCTTGGTTGGATATGACATTGATTGGGCCTGACTCATAGAAGATAAGATTCATAAGTCAGCACTTAAGAGGGCCACGTCCATCCCATTTCCAATTTTGTTCTACAAATTCTATTTGCAGTCTCCAATGGAGATATTGGATCAGCTGGACTAGTTAGTTATGGACCAGCAAACTTTGGACCCTAGCTAGATAAAGGCTAATGAGAACCCGATGGCACTCAGTAGGCACAACCTCCACCAATGCTAGTGGTGTTTTCTCCACAGCCACCACCTGAGGGTTCGATAACTACCACCACTACTACTATTATTGTTGTACTATTGATAAGAGACCTCCGCAGCCCGAGGGAGTTGATATTGAGAGAGTTCCTACTATAGTTGCTCTTGCATCAGAGGCCACCACTTCATAGCCTTCTATATCGGGCATGCTTTGTGTGTACATCATTTCTATTCAGGCAACAACGCAATGATTATCATGTGCTGAGGCCCAATTATCTTAGCATATCTAGTAGCTCATGCCATAGGTCTAGTAGGCTATTGCGAATTCAGATGAGTGAAGCCGAACATTCACCTTATGTATTATTCAGGGGCATGTTTCTAGAGTGGACGCCCATATCGATGCCTTTGAGGATCGAGTTTAGAAGAGGTTAGCCAAGGCCGACCTTCAAATTAGTAAGTTATACATCAGGAGATCAAGAAGCTTCGGGCTAACATGATAACTTCACTTGAGTCGCCTATGAAACTACTAGAGCCTATATATATAGAGTAATTATTTGATTTATTTGCCTCTATGTAGCCTACATAGACTTCCCTCGAGAAGAGACCTTGCATATATGCGGAGCCAGATGAGAGGAATGTACGTGCAAAGTTATTTGAGGATGAGGAGGATGAGCATGGGCTGGCCTTGAGGACAACGAGGTGAGAGAATGAGATGAGGTAGAGTATGAGCATGATAGATGAGGGGTAGTAGCCTCTCTAGATAGAGTTCAACAGCTAAGGAGACTATCTCATAGGAGGGGGATGGCCAGACTCTGGCATAAACTGGCGCTTAGGCACCAAGGTATGTTTTCGATCCCTACTTATTCTATTTTTGCTTGAGTTGGTACATTAGGGAAAATGCACAATTTTTTGATATGGTGTGGGTAGTTATGGGCCTTGGTGAAGTTTGAGTAGCTTATGATACATAGCTACCTCAAAATTGGATCCCTAGGTTTTCATGTCTGTGTTCTTTTTCCTTATGGAAATTTAAATTCTATTGGACCAACATGTTTAGGATGTTTAGATAATATGTGTAGCACATAGTACTAATACTTATGACATATAGCATATTTTTTATGTTTTGTTTTGAAAATTGAT
>JAOTQJ010119950.1:0-10648 GCA_025642045.1 Solanum sejunctum
GGTGGGGTTAGTCAGAAAAATAGAGGAAACTCTGTCAAAATTTTGTGAAATCCCTTAGTTGTCATAAGTAAATATTCAGTATAAGTGGTTGTCACGGTGTCCTATCGGCACCATTCACGGCCCCTGGGTTGGGTCATGACAAGCCTGCAATACATCTTTAAGTAGAAAGGCCTCAACTTAAGATAACAGAGATGGCTAGAGCTAATAAAGGATTACGATATTAATATACTATACCATCCTAGAAAGGCAAATATGGTAGCTGATGCTCTGAGTCATAAAACAATCATGAATACTGGTGATCAAGTTGTGGTAAGTCAAGGAGTGGCTAAGGATCTACGTCAACCAGCCAGTTTGGGAGTTCTCCTTCTTGAAACACCAAAGGAATGGGTTATTGTACATAATCCGACAGCATCTTCATTAGTAATGGAGGTGAAAGAAAAATAGTTCGAGGATCCTAAATTATGACAGCTTAAGGAAAACATGAGTCAGGGTACAATAAAGGGCTTTGACCTTACAGAAAATAGAGTACTTTAATGCCAAAATAGATTATGTGTGCCTGATAGTTATGGATTTAGAAAGAGGATAATGGAGTAAGCCCATCATTCCCGATATTCCATCCATCTAGGATCGACTAAGAAGTACGATGACCTGAAGGGAATGTTTTGGCGGGGAGGCATGAAAAAGGATCTTGCAAAATTTCTAGCTCAATGTCCAAGTTTTCAACAGGTGAAGGTAGAATACCAAAAGCCAAGAGGTTATATGCAATGTATAGAGCTTCTAAGATATGATCAATATGAATTTTGTTACCGATTTGCCTTGTTCATTTCAGAAGTTTGACTCTATATAGGTAATAGTTGACAGACTCACAAAGTTAGCACACTTCTTACCTGTCAAGAGTGATTATACAGCTGAAGAGTATGCCAAGCTATACCTCAAAGAGATAGTCAAGATACATGGAGTCCCAGTCTCCATTATATTTGACCAAGTAACTCAATTCACTGCGAGGTTTCGGAAGTCCTTCCAAAGAAATTCAGGGACACAAGTGAATTTGAGTACAACTTTCCACCCTCAAATAGCCGGTCAAGTAGAATGCACCATTCAGACACTTGAAGATATATTGCGAGCTTGTGCATTAGACTTTAAAGGTAAATAGGTGGACCATTTGCCACTTATTGAATTTGCCTATAATAATAGCTACGACTCAAGTATAAAAATGGCACCTTATGAAGCTTTATATGGAAGGAAGTGTAGATCGCCAATTAGATGGTTTGAAGTGGGAGAAATGACCTTGCTTGGGCCAGATCTAGTACAGCAAGCCATGGAAAAAGTTAAGATAATACAGCAGTGACTAGAAACAGCCCGAAGTCATCACAATTCATATATGGATGCTAGAAGGAGAGGATTGGAATTCTCAGTAGGAGATTGGGTATTTTTAAAAGTATCTCCAGTAAAAGAGGTTATAAGATTTGGTAAGAAAGGAAAACTGAGCCTACGTTACATAAGGCCATATAAAATTACTAAGAAGTTCGGGCAAGTTGCATATGAACTAGAGTTACCCCAAGATCTTTCAATGGTTCATCCAGTTTTCATGTCTTAATACTTCGAAAATGCATAGGTGACCCATCCCGTATCACTCCTATTGAGGATTTGTAGGTTACAGAAGATCTCACCTATGAAGAGGTACCTATTGTTATTCTAGATCATCAAGTAAAGAAGCTAAGAATTAAAGAAATAGATTTAGTAAAAGTACTTTAGAGAAGCCAACAAGCAGAAGAGACAACATGGGAGGCTGAGGACATAATGAATCAAAATACCCTTACTTATTTGAAGCTAAAGTGGAAGTCCAATATCCAGAATTGGGGGCCTTAATAGGTACGTGTTATTGAAAATTTAGTGTGTTGTAAAAGGTTTGTTTAAATAAAGATGTATACAGGGTTAAGCCATCCAATTGTGCTAACATTCGAGGAAGAATGTTTCTAAGGGGGGAGGATGTAGCAACCCACATTTTACATGTACTAGTGTTATGAAAATGAAACATGATATGACTTTTTAGATTAGCGTCAATTTTAAAAAGTGCTTGAAATCTCGTGGTAATGGGCGATATATGCATCTAACGCTTAAGATGGTCGAGTGTATATATGTTTTTGTGTTAAACAGAGGAGATGTCAACCCTAAACAAAGTAAGAGAGTTGAGGTACTTGTAGGAATTAATAACCTAGTTATTGAGTCACCTACTTGCTTAGTTTAAATTTGCTAGTTAAACAGAGATGAGGCCCAACATCAAATTTGTCCAAGTTCGATTATGAATAAAGTTCATGTTAAGGGTGAAAAATTTAGCTCATGTTTTGACATCATAAATGAACTAAATTTTCAGTTTAGGAAGCGTAGAAAATGGGACCAAGCCCATCCTAATTCATTTGAAAATTTGTCCCAAGTAATTAAAAGGAAAGGAGAGGAATGGGCAGCAAAAGGCCCAATAAGTTGGAGACCCATTTAGGCCCAAGTCTAAGGGATAAGATGCTGCATCAAAAGTACATTGATAAGTGTCATTATCTTGTTAAAATAGCAAGAGAAAATTGCCAAAGAAGTCTTTATAAACTGATCAAAAGCAGCCCCTAAACTCATTCCACTTGAAATCATTTTTCAGCTTTCCTAAAGTCTCTTGTCTTCTATCTATTTCACTTTACCAAGCTGAAAATACAATCCTCTAAGGCTCTTGAAGGAAAATATAAATCTTGAAGGCAAAGGTAAGCAATTATAAATGTGTATTTAGTATGATTTCTTCATGAAAAATAAGAAGTATATGCTAATATATTGTGCTAGAAATTCTGGACAGCTTGTGGCCTAAGTATTGTTGTGAACATTTTTTGTTGTTCAAAGAGGATTTTCTTTTAATGGTTTGCTTAATTATGAAGTAAATGTATGTTTTTAATAAGGTTTGACTTGTTAGTGATATGACTAAGCTGCTATACCACTTTTACAGTCCACAAAATTGAGTTCTAATAAGATATTGTAATTGTGTTTTTGATATGAACTTGTGGGTTGTTGGATGGAAAGCTATTGCCTCACGTCCTACATGAATGGTTTGGTACTGTTATAAGACTATCATAAGGCTGTTTTTATGTATGGATGTGTTTAGGATAGTTTGGTTAGAGTTGGAACAGGTTTGGAATTGTTGACGTCAAAATGGGGCAAAGGGACAAAACGTTATGCTGTCCATTTGTAGGCTGTGTAGAATTATAATATGTCATTCCACGACCTTAAACTGCTTTGGGACTATTTTTGGATTATATTAATACTAGGTTTATGTGGTAAAAATATTGAAAATAATTTATGTAAAGTTAAAATAGATTAGGGATTGTTGACGTCGAAGTGTGAAGAAAGGATGTAACGTTGTGCCGCTTGTTTGTATATTGTGAAGAATTATTATGTGTTGTGTCTTATAGGCTGTTGTAAGACTGTTAAGAGTCTGAAATAAGATGTATATGACATGTACATAAGAATGGTTGTTAGAAAATATGAATAAGTGAAAAGGTTAAAGAAATGCCTTTGTGTCGCTAATTAAAAGATTGTTGCCCGGATGTTAGTTTTTATGGTATTGGGCAGCTAAGAAGTATTTTGTCACTGCTAATACTAGTCATGTTTTCTAATATACTATACATAAATATTTGAGGGAAAATTCAGCCACGCCAAGGTAGTAACGAGGTCATACAATGAGGTATATAAGGCTGCTTGATTTTATATCATTTGGCATGAAACATAGACCCCTCCTTGGTACATAAAGGCATTACCAACTTCGACACCACTATTAACCGTGTCTCCGCTCATTCATATGTTCATATGTTGCCATACATAATCACCTCTAAATCTGCATATACACGTGGTTTCCAAGGTTACATGGGTTCTTGTTGCTAAATAAAGTTCACGAGTTGTTTCATCCAGTACACATTTCATTATTTGTGTAACATATTCTTTTCATTGTCATATTGACTTAAATGATTATTACATATCACATGTTACATCTACGATCCTATAGCTCCAATATTATGGCCACCAAAAGAATAATCTCAAAAGAAATTGAAATGTAAAATGTATTGTTTATTGATGGGTGGTAGCCCGAGGGGTGGAAGTATCACATAGCCAGGGACGGTCCTATTACAGGTGGTACCCCAAGGGGTTAAGGAAGAACCTAGCCAAGGACGATCCTGATACAGTTTTACCACTGATCAATTGATAATTTATATTACAGCTGTGCACATATTATCTAATAAAGGTAAAGTAATATAAAAAACATAAAAGTACATGATCCCAAAGTATAATCAATGGTGGTCTCTTATCCTACTCAAGTGCATAGTTTCATTTGAGTTGTTACTTCCTATACGGTATTTCCTGCCTTACATATTCAGTACACTATCTCATACTGACATCCTTTATGAAGGACCTGTATTTCATGTTGCAGGGACAGGTGCTAGTAGATCTCCCCAGTAGAGTACAAGACATCCAACTGTTGTTATAAGCTCCATGTTGTTTCGGAGCTTTATGTGTGTCTGGAGCTTATATGTTTGTATTATACAGTTAGCCAAGGATGGGCTTGTCCCTACCCTTGTCATATGCTTTCTCTTATCCAGAGGCTTTGTAGACTATGTAAATTAAAGTATGGTCATGTCTCGTACCTTAGACACCGTGGCCTGAATGGCCTAGCCATATGCATTTTCTTTTGGCTTGTTATTATTGTTTTCTTTCTTAAAGGCACAATGAAGGTAGAAATCCCTCATAATATGTCTAAAGAGTGAATAGATATAGTTTGGTTCTCCCAAGCCTTATCGGCAACGGGTGCCAGTCTAACCTAATGAGGAATGGTGCGTGACAGAAATGTAATGGACATTGTAATGGATAATTACAAAATAAGATGAAAAACTCAAATGAATACCAAAACTTAAAGGACCATGAATAATGTAATGGAAGAAAGAAAGAGTTTATAAAAATGGTGAACATGAGAATTATAAACACAGGCTTATGTCTCATAAAACTATCTTTAATCCCTGATGTTTATTCATTTTTCCCTGGTTACGTATTATAATGCATGTTTGATAATTACCTGGAATTCTTTTCTTACTTTTTTCAACCAATGATTGTACTGTGTTTCCAGGAAGATCATCTTTTTTTCTTTCAAAATAGAAATACAAGAAATTTTTTCTTTCTCATTAGTAAACCGATTTGGTCCGATTAACTAGAAGAGTCAACACTAGAGACTTATTACAACTACAATGTCAAGTAGAGTATTATCTTATCCTTCATATGTAACGTTGTAACAGGATAAAGCTAAACTAAGTTGCCTTTGCATTTCCAAACTTAAGCCCTTGTAATTGGTTAACATTGTTATCGTGTGAGTAGATAGAGAGTAGTGTTCTCCTCAAGGAAAGCATGAGATATATACAAATCGAACATATAAAAACAAAGAAAAATAATACCTTTAAGTTGAACTTCCGAAGAAATTATTCTGTACTATCGCGACCCCATAGGAGACCAATTCCTCTTTCATCATTCGTGGTACTCTAGGATCATCTGATAGGTCCAGCCACATGACATCACCCATATCAGATTTGCGCCATCCAAGGAAGGATCAAGGACAAATCTTTTATCTTCTAATAACTCTTCCAAAGCACCAAGAACAAAATTGCCTACATTAGGATTTAAAAGTATCTTGTGCCTCTTCTTTTCTTTTCCTCTCTTTTGCATGGATTCCATGCAAAAATACTATGAAAAATATCACAATGTGCAGTATAGGCATTACCGCTAATGATGGAGTCAAGAGGAAGTTCTTTGAAACATCCTAAACACTTAGTGTAGACACGTTTCCCATTATCTGCATATTTGATTAAAACTTCCTTTTCGAAGCCATAAATGGAAGTGCAGTATTTTGAATCATGATTTCCATGAAGAGAAAGCACCCTAATGGGCATAAGAACCTAAAAGAATGTATAGATCTATTAAATATCCACAATTACAATTATACACCAAAGATTTATATAAATTGACCAATACAATTTTAAAACACAATGCATATGTCATAACCTCACTATAACATGATACACATCACTAATTATAGCAAATTAAGGCATAAGAGTGAACCAACAGAACAACAAAAAATTTCTATTGAGATGGTATTTTATAAAGAGAAGGGTAGTAGCGCTAAACATAAAACTGAATTTACATATTCCCATTTTGCTTAGCATTTTTTTGTTATACATGCTCCAAAACTTTAAATGGTGTTATTTTCACAGAAGTAAGAAAACATCTTTTAAGCAGAACTATTACATAAGTATTTCATTGAACCTTACTTTGCATGCTATAAGACTCAGTAAAAGTAAAAGTAAAGTCCTAACGACTGGGAAGAGAGTTATAGTGTTATAAGAATTTATTAAGTTTAGGGCAAACATACTTGTTTACTCCTTTCATTTAAATATTGTATCAAGTCAAACTATGTCAGATGATTTAAAATACATGTAGTAATAAACACTAGCTTGTTAATCTAATTAAAAGTAACTATTTGATACCTTTCAAACGAGTAAGAGAAGGAAGGTCTCAAGACCCCAAGCACTTCTATCAACATAATCTCCGTTCAACACAAAGAACTGATCATCAGAGCAAAAACCTGCATCCTTCAATAAGAATAAGACATCATATAGTTGCCCATGCACATCTCCACCCACAACAGCTATCAAAGTTGGACATAAACCTGACCCACTATCAATCTGCAAGTATTTGGGCTCTTTGTGCAAGATCCCTGACACTATCACTACAAGAAGATCAAAATTCTCTATTGGTAACATTGATGGGAGCTCAGATGGTAGAAGATTCCTAGACACCCAATCAAAGGCAAACATTAAGTTTGTAATCCAAGTTAGGGTTAGTGTTCCGTCTTTAGGCCATGACATTGGAATTCGTGGGGATGGAGGAATTGGGGATGATGGCAATGAGATGGAAGATGCTGAAGTCACTAGAGCAAGTATCCTATCCAAGGGAACTGTTTGATCAGGATGTGCAGGAGAGGTATACACATCATCATTATTAGGAAACCATTGCAATGACTGAGCATTGCAAATCATAATTTGACTATCGAAATTATGTGACCCTGAACCAAAACCATCATCAAAATGCGATGAATCTGTACCAAATTGTGTTTCATTTAAATTATTCACTCATAAATCCACTACTTATACCACAGTAAAGTTCCCTATTGGGATTCACATCCTTCATTGAAGAGACCAGTGCATCTGGATTCACATCTTCATTCGGAGGACTCTTTGCAACATTAGTTGTTGTAGTACTTCATCATTTTCTACATCTCACTGACCTTCCATGTTTATGTGGATTTCCAAAATCACTAAACTACTTTGGACTATAGGATGGTAGGACAGTGAGCCTTTGAGCCTTACCTGCCACTATTAAACCATCAGTGCACATATTTATAACATTTGTTCTAACGACTTTTGTATTCGGTTGTTGTCTCAATTCAATTCCATATTGATACAACATATGCAGTTGACCTGCCATCAAATCATATAAATAAAATCAACAATTAAATTAAAAAAATAAACACATACAATTAAATAGCACACAAATTACCATAAAATAGCCTACAATCCAAAAACTTAAAGAAACAAAAACAATCCCCAAATAGGGGGAGGGGGAGAACAACCCCAAAAATCTAGTTAAGAAAAGCTTCAAAAACAGGGAAAAAAGAGCCCTGAAACTAGGCAAAGAAGCATAAAAATAATAGTGGGTATGGGCAAAGTAGCAGCCAATATAGCGTAAAAACAACATCAAATTACAGGTAAAGGAGCAGTGAAATGTAATGGATAATTACAAAAGAAGATGACAAGCTCATATGAATATCAAAACCTAAAGCAACATGAATAATGAAATGGAAGAAAGAAAGAGTTAAATTATAAAAATGGTGAACACAAGAATTATAAACACGAGCTCTTGTCTTGGAAAAATATCTTTAAACCCTGATGTTTATTCATTTTTCTCTGGTCACGTGTTACAATGCATGTATGATAAATACGCTAAATTCTTTCCTTACTTTTTTCAACAAATAATTGTGCTATCTTCAGGAAGATCATCTTTTTTCCCTTCAAAAGAGAAATCCAAGAAATCCTTTATTTCTGACTCATAAACCAGTTTGGTCCAATTAACTAGAAGAGTCAACACTAGAGACTTATTACAACTACAATGTCAAGTAGATTGTTATCTTATACTTCGTATGTAACTTTGCAACAGGATAAAGCTAAACTAAATTGACTTTGCATTTCCAAACATAAAGCCCTTGTAATTGGTTGACATTATTAGTCATATGACTACATAGAGAGAAATGTGCTCCTCATGGAAAGCATGACATATATACAAATCAAACATATACAAAGAAAGAAAAATAATACCTTTAAGTTGAACTTCTGAAGAAATTCTTCCATACTATTGCGACCCCATAGGAGATTAATTCCTCTTTCATCATTTGTGGATAGTCTAGGCTTATCTGATAGGTCCGATCATATCATGTTACCCAAATTAGATATGCACCTTCCAAGGGAGGATCAAGGACAAATATTTTAGCTTCTAATAACTACTCCAATGAACCAAGACAAAAGTTGCCTATATTAGGATTCAAAACTATCTTGCAGCTCTTCTTTCCTTTTCCTTTTGCTCTTTTAAATTTCATGCAAGTGCAAAAAATGTCACCATGTGAAGTATAGACATTACCGCTAATGACGGAGGCAAGACGAAGTTTTTTGAAACATCCTAAATGCTTCTGGTGGACATTTTTTCTTTTATCTGCATATTTGATTAAAACATTTTATTCAAAGCCATAAATGGAAGTGCAGTACATGGACTTATGATTTCCACGAAGAAGAAACACCCTACTGGGCATCAGAACCTGAAGAATGTTCAATATTGGAGGTTAATATATTTAATGAGTATATACTATATAGAGAAGATTAGGAATGTTGTACTTATAATTTTATTTATATTTTTGTATATATCACATTTGTCTTGATTATTTTCTATATGCAGTCATAAAGTAAAACAATTACTTCCAGGTCCGTTAGATCCTAGTGTGCTAACTAGACAGAAGAATCATAAGTGAGAAGATGTATGGCCTAGTGAGGTGGACACAGTTTTACAATGTTGATGATATGATAGTAAATTCTAGTCTAAGGTTCAAAGACATCATATTCATCCACTCATCCTACAAATATTAATTAATGGTGGATTTTATGGGGTCTATCGAGTATAATATATACAACTAGACCATACATTTATTCCTGCTCTTTTTGAGAGATGGTGATCAGAGCCACAGGATTTTCATTTTAAAGTTGGTAAAACCACTATTATGCAACAAGATGATATTGTTCTGTGTAGTAGGCATTGATAATTCAAGGACGCAAGAGGAGTGGCAGGCTTTATGTGAGAAGTTGTTCGATTTTAAATCACCGAATAATAAGCTAGATGGAGTTAGGTTTGACATTGGTGCTCTGGAAAATCATGTGAAAGCATTTTGTGAGATTTATGATGATACAGATGAGATAGTTATTCATCAACTTGCTATATGCTACATGATGTTGATGATTGGGAGTGGCTTGTTTCCTGACATATCAGCAAACAAGGCTAAATTGATATATTTGGTGCATCATGATAACATTGGTCAAATTGACATGTATAGTTGGGGGAGTGTTATGTTGGCATGCTTGTATCATTTTTTCTAGCCTAAAAAAAAGAGATACGTGCTTTTTTACAACTTCTATAATTATGCATTTTGTAATATTATTATTGATGGGTTAAAAAGTATAAGAATTGTATTCATTTATTTTGTGTATATACTTAGGTATAGGTATGGGAGAGATTGAACATTATTCATCTAGATCAACTTCAAGCTAGAGGTGTTATTACCTTCTCAGATAATCTCCCAAATCCCTATACACGAGTAGATGGAGTAGACAACTTAGTTGGATGAATTCACCCCAATATGTATTGTCATTGATTTGTGATCAATTGGATAATCTTAGTGATGAACAAGTATGATATGTAAAGTCTATATATTATTGTATAGCAAGTGTTGCTAATTCTTTTTTGAAATCACAAACCCAACAGAGATAACATAACGAGTTGAAATTTCACAATTGAACAAGACCCATTTGTCATCCCTACTTTTAGTTGACCACACTACCCCACCCAAAACAACATATAATACTATAGTAATTTGACAAAAACACAAAAGGAAGTCAATATACATATATATACACACACAGACCTAGTGATTTTGTAAGTTTAATACAAAAACTTTGATGTTTAAGGTTTTAACCAAAAGAGGATGATGTTCTCTTCACTCAATTTTTTTTTTCAATTGGAAAAATAAAGTAGACGGCCTATATAGTGTGCATACATATATGTATATGTTGATGATTTTTATTTTAATAAATTAGTATATAAAATAATTTTTTTAGATTTGTGTTAAATAAGGCAATGCTAATATTTCTTTTCATCTGCGACATGATGTATTTTTTTAATTGTTTTAATATACAAAATAGAAATTTTATTGTAGTATATTAAAAATATTATTTTATATTTTAATTTCATCTATCTTTTA
>JAOTQJ010119961.1:0-10648 GCA_025642045.1 Solanum sejunctum
ATGTGCATTATTTTGATGTTTGAATAAATAAATATTTTGATGTTTACATACAGGTTTGACTTTTATATTTTCTTGTTTGGATTATTACACTCACTTACATTTCGGACTTTCCGCTTTACATACTTGGTACGCATTTCGTACTGACCCCCTCCTTTTAGGGGATGCGTTCATGCCTGCAGGTACAGATGAACAGGTTAGAGGTCCGTCTTCTTAGGATCCTCACCTACCGTTGAAGTGCTCCTATGCCTGAGGAGCAATCTTTTGGTATATACATGTTTTCTCATTTTCTGAACTTTGTATTTGTATATATTCGAGGGTATGGTGGGGTCCTATCCCATCTTATGATCCAATTTCTGTGTATAGAGGTCTGTGGATACATGTGGGTGTGGGAACTGTGTTGGTGTGACATCGCTTGTATGATACGTTTGTTGGGTTCGTTGTTTGCAAGTGAGGCTAGTTAGTAAAACAGAGGAAACTTTGCCGAAATTTTGAGAAATTCCTTAGTTATTGTGAATGGAAATCCAGTTTAGTGTTTGTCTGGGTGCCCAACCGGCACTAATCACAGCCCCTGTGTTGGGTCGTGACAGCTAACTCTGTAATCATGCAAAACAAACATAAAAACACATCAAATCTACTAACATCGCATTGATAACACACAAAATTTCAAGTTTTAAGCATCAAAAGTGCTATATTTTGACAGCACATCACTCACCACTACAAATGATTTTCTCGAACCAAGCTAGCCATGAGGAGGATGTTAAGTAGCGTCGGTCCCTACATGGTGAAATCATGTAGGCAAAAAGTATGCATTAGTACTTTGAATATACTAGTATGTGGGCATGCAATGCACATAACATATTTCATAAAATTAGTGAGCATTATGATTATTTCGAAACATCACTTGAACCATAAAACATAGGATAATGAGGGACATAAACTATCATGTATAAGTAAAATAGCCATATCTTTTGGGAAAATCTTGCTTTTACATCAAAGAAAGCACCTTCTAGTATAAGTGAAACCTCTAGCAATTATAATGATAGACACCACATGTACTTGGAAAGAAAGTTGTATATATTTATGGTAAATACCATTTCCAATAATAAGGGGCCATAACAAATGTGAAGAAAACCATTTAAACCTTAGAGACAATGAGTTATATAACTTCAAGACAACCTTGGATATGATATAAAAAAAACCATCATAATCATTATAAAAGGACAAATTAGGACCATACGGAGAACTTGAACATGTATGAGAGAAACCTTTAACCGACATAAACCATGTGAGCTAAAGCATGGAGTCCCAATATTTTCCCTACACCAGAAGAAAGGGGAAATCACTTTCCAAAGCGACCACCTAAGATGCCTAAGTGGATTCAATAAAGCTAGCTATTAAGCAATCTCTAATAACGGTTGGTCTAGAAGTCAACTTCTACGAGTGGTGACCCCTATTTCCTATGGTGATTCATAGTTATGGGACGATGGGATTCTATTAATGGTCTCTTCCCCAGGCTATGAGAGTATCTGCATATATCCCAAAGTCCACTCAATGCTAAATGTGGCTCTCCCGGAATGACCATAGAATCATCTAGAGGTATTCTACTAACCCATCCCATAAGCTATGTGAAACAATAAAGAGGTATTCTACTAACCCATCCTAGTAGACTTTTTTGAACATATATTATCATCACAAGGATAGACAAAATCTTGTCTATGTCTCTATTATTAGCCTATTATCATCTTCTAAGCTTTACTAGGTGAGTACTCATACCTCAATCATTCATTCATTCTTGACTTCAAATAGACTAGTCCCATTGGGCATACAAACATAGGTATAGTTATGACATGCATAATCTTATATACCATAACAACATGGAGGATGGCTTGTAATAAAGAATAGCCTTCATAGGAATTCAATGCATTTCAAAATATATTTGATGGACCTCATCATTCATCATATTCTTAACTTGCATCTTGCAATAAACCATTCATCAACATAAAAACCTTTATCATGTAAACTTATTAAAAACTAGTGGATCTGTGCATGGAAGATTAAAATCATGTAATACAAGAGTATAGACATGAATGAAGTAAAATAAGATCATTTAGGTACCATTCAAATCAACTCGTCATCATTATAGCAAAACCCTTAGTTTGGATATCATGAAATTCATCTCAAAATCTATAATGTTAGCAACTCACATTGAGATTCAAACACCCATAATAGATTAAGACAGGAATTATTCTAAAAATCCATTAATTTAATTCATCATAAAAAATAACCCATCACAAACATTCATGCCATCCTTTCAAACATAGTTGTGGGAACATAAAATTAGTATTGTAAGATTATCAACTCCTCAACATTCATAGTATCATAGCATTCATAACTTTGAATATCATAAAATAGTTCATATTAGAAAACCTTTGAAATCAATTCATGTAATTTCATTCAATAGGTGAAGATTCTAAACACAAATCATGCTTAATAGGAGTAATAAGAAGTACCCATAAGTAATCAACCATTAATTTTGAAGGATTTCATAAAAAAGGTTTTGGGGCTCCATGGGTGGAAGAACCTATGGATGAACAGACCCACATACCTTAGTCTTGAGATTTCTTGAAGGAAAACTTGAGGAATACTTAGGGCTTCGGTAGTATTTTTTAAATCCAAAGAGAGTTCTTAAAATTCTTGAGATTGAATGGAGGTTTTGGTGAGGATGTTTTTGAGAGAATTAGGCTAAAAAGGCTTACAAGAGTGTGTGTGGGTTTAATGGGTCAAACTTCTTCTTAAAAGTATAAATATCATCAAGAGTCAATAAAATGGTGTTTTGAAGTGTCCCATCAGTAAAATCGACGGTCTAGAGTTCCCATCGCTGAACCATTGGGCAGTATGCCAAATATGACCTTCAGATTGCCCTTTTTGACAATTTTTGAAACTTTTTGGAGCATCTTAATGACCTATTTGACGATGCATCGAATGCATTAGACGGTCAAATTGACAATAGCCCTTTATGACAACTAAGACAGACTTTAGTACAATGGTCATAACGTTTTACTCCAAATATAGAATGAGGTGAAAGTAGATGTGTAAGAAAGCTAATTCAAAGACCTACAAAATGGCAAGTAGTGGGTCACCTATTTCATTATATGCTAAAAGATATGACCCTTTGAAATTGATCCTTATACGAATTCACATCGAAACTTAGCTGATTGGAATCCCTTGTTCTTGTCTCGATGTAAGAGATGCCTCAAGATCCTAAACCATATGTAATCATCTTTGAATACCTAGAAATTATACCTCACCACATTAGAAGTCATCAAGTAGAGCCCATACACATATGAGAAATGACTAGGGTTTTAGCTTAAGTTCTAGGGCATTATAATATCTCGCCCTTGGGAACATTCAACGTCAATGTGATGGGACCACGCTTGAAAGGAGTAACAAGACAAATTTTAGCCCTAACATGAATTTATAATTTCAACTTAAACATTATTTTCATGAAATCTCAAACTTATGGATCAAACATTATCAAGACATATCATTATGAGTATGCATGCATGCAATATGACATAGAAGGGCTGAAGTACATGACTTGACACCCTATATAGGATTAACTTATTACTTTAGGCTTGAGTAAAGTGGAAGAGATAAGAATATCGCTTCTTCATGTCCACTTCTGCTTCTCTAGTAACACTTTTGGCCTGTTGCTTCCTCCAAAGGACTTTGATAGATGCTACATCTCTATTCCTCAACCTCTTTACTTTTCAATTCAATATTTCCACAGAAACTTCTTCATATGTCAATTTTTCCTCCACAATAGCTATAACTTAAAAAGGCATTATAGAGTTTGGGTCACCTACACACTTTTGCAACATAGACACATGGAAGACTATGAACTATACTCATCTCCACCAACACACTTCTCTCAAATCTGTGTACCTCTTGTAGAATCAGCATGATTAGAATATAACAAATTATAGACCTCCTTTTAATCGAGTCTCTAAAGACAATCAGCATTTGGTATACATAATAAACCTTAGTGCCCAAAGGCACCATCTACACCTTGGGAGTAAACCTTTACCTTGCCCTCTTTCACAAATACTTTCAATTTCAAGAAAGCGAAGGGATCAAGCCCTTGCTTGGATTTGACCTCATCAATCAAAGAAGACTAAAAACAATCTAGAACCACCATACCTCCATCTTTCAGCCTCATCCAACCCAACTCCTAACATAGCTAATCCACGAACTTTCTTTTTCTTAGGATTAACTTTGACTCCTTCACTTTACACCATGTGCCCAATGAATATAACTTCTTTTAACTAGAACTTACATATATCAAACTTGGCAAACAACTTATCCTCCCTTAAAGTTTGCAATATTGCTCTTCCTTACTCCGAGAATAGACCAAGATATCATCAATGAATACCATAACGAATATATCAAGTTAGTGTTCAATGGCCCTATTCATAAGATCCATAAGTATTGTTGGTAGTTAATGCACATACTGAGCGATCCATCCTTCTTTCTCACGATAATACTGGTTCACTCCAAGGTGACTTGATAGGCTTAATAAAACCCTTCTCCAATAAGTCCCTCAATTGATCCTTTGACTCTTTCAATTCCACTAGGGCCATACAATACGGAAGAAACAACACTCTAGTACTCTGATACCATGAACAAGACTTTGCTTGATGCGGTGTGTTGGACTTTTGAGGACCATTTACAAACCTAGTGCTCTGATACCAAGCTTGTCATGATCCGATCCTAGGCATCGATGTGACATGACTAATGAAAACCCCGAGGCTAACCCAAACAAGCCTCTTAGCATATCTTTTCCATATCCTTGGTTGCAAAAGCATAAGAAAGCATTGAACACATAATTTTTAAGGTAAATAGGGCTTTAGACTCACGCTATGGGGATAAATAAAGAAACGAGGTTTGCATGAATCACCCAGAAACCAATAACTAAGGAGAGGGTAAGTATGACTCAAGATATGGGGAAGTAGGGACTTAGGAATTTCATCACCCTATATCAATATCAACATTATCAAATAACATCACATAGGGAATAGGTACTAAGGGATAAATCTCCATAAAAGGTCATCATCTCAACTAGGTACATAGCAGAAATATCCAACAACACCTCTAAAACATGAGTAGGGGGGCCAAGACAAGTCCTAGGCTTAACCTCAATAGAAAGTAAAGTAAACAAAGTCTCAACATAAGTAAGATAGAACTTGTCTATTGTCCCCAAAATGGATCACTACTACAAATGATCTTTTCGAACCAAGTAAGCCACGTAGAGGATGTCGAGTAGCGCCGATCTCTACATGGTGAAATCATATAGGCAAAAAGTATGCATTAATACTCTGAATGTACTAATATGTGGGTATGCAATGCACATAACATATGTCATGAAATTAGTGAGCAATATGATCATTTAGAAACATCACTTGAACCATAAAACACATGATAATGAGGGACATAAATTATCATACATAAGTAAAACAGCCATATCTTTTGAGAAAATCTTGCTTTTACATCAAAGAAAGAATCATCTAGTATAAGTGAAACTCTAGTAATTATAATGATGGACACCAAACAAACTTGGAAAGAAAGTTGTATATCTTTATAGTATATACCATTTCAATAATAAGAGACCATAACATATATGAAGAAAACCATTTAAATGTTAGAGGCAAAGAGTTATACAACTTTAGGACCCCTTTGGACATGACATAAAGAAACCATCATAATCATCATAAAAGGACAACTTGGGACTATACGGAGAACTTGAATGTGTGTGAGAGCAATCTTTAACCAATATAAACTATGTGAGGTAAACTATGGAGTCTGGATGTTTTCCCTAAACCAGAAGAAAAGGGAAATCACTTGGCAAAATAAACTCCTAAAATGCGTAAGTGGATCCACTAAAGATAGCTATTAAGCAACCTCTAATAATGGTTGGTCTAGAAGTTGACCTCTAATAGCGATGACCCCAATTTTCTAAGTTGGCAAGTAGTTATGGGATGATGAGATAATACTAACAATATCTTGCCCTAGCTATAAGGAGTATCAGTATATATCCTATAGTCCACTCAATGATAAGTGTGACTCTCATGGGATAACCATAGAATCATCTAGTGCGGGGAGGTATTCTATTAACTCATTCCAAAAGTCATGTGAAACAATAGATAGGTACTTCCCAACCCATCCTAGAAGACTTTTAAACATAAATCATCATCATAAGGATAGCTCCTAAATCGAGTCTATGCCTCTACTATTGGCCTATCATCATCTTCTAAGCTTTATTAGGTGGAGGACTCATACCACAATCATTCATTCATTCTTAACTTCAAATAGACTAGTCCCATTAGACATACAAACATGGGTATAATCATGACATGCATAATCTTATATACCATAACAAACATGGAGGGGGTCTTTAAAATAAAGCATAGTCTTTATAGAAATTTAATACATTTCAAAAAGTACTTGATAGACCTCATCATTCATCATATTCATAACTTGCATATCTTGCAATAAATCATTCATCGACATAAGAAGCTTTATCATGTAAACATATTCAAAACATGGTGGGCTTATGCATGGAAGCTTTAAATCATCTAATACAATAGTATAGAACATAAATGAAGTAAAATAAGATCATTTAGGAACCCTTCAAATAAACCCACTATCATTATAGCAAAACCCTTAGTTTGGGTATCACGAAATTCATCTCAAAATCTATAATTTTAGCAACCCACATTGAGATTTAAAAACCCATCATAGATTAAGATGGGAAATGTTCTAAAATCTTTCAATTTAAATCATCCTAAACAATCCATCACAAACATTCATATCATCCTTTCAAACATAGATATGGGAACATGAAATAAGTATTTTAAAATTATCAACTCTTCAACACTTCATGGTATCATAACATTCATAACTTTGAATATCATAAAATAGTTCATATTAGAAAATCCTTGAAGTCAATTTATGTAATTCCATACAATAGACGAGGATCCTCAACATAAATCATGCTTAATAGGAATAATACGAAGCACCCCTAAGAAATCAACCATTAATTTTGAACGATTTCATAAAAAGGGTTTTGGGGCTCCATGGGTCGATAAGAGATGCCTCAGGATCCTAAACCACATTTAATCATCTTTGAATATCTAGCAGTTATCTCACCACATTAGAAATCATCAAGTTAAGCCTATACGCTATTAACTCGAGTCTTAGATTAAGATCTAGGGCATACAAGTAGGCCACTAACTTAACATTTTCCTCCAGAGGGATACCCATGATTGCTACCATCTAATAGGCCTCATCAATAAAATCAATGTGATCTCCTCCATCTTGGAACCATGGAACTCCAAAGGGCTCATCCTCATAAAGTGTCTCACATGCGTAGCTTAAATAAGCACTTTGGAAGGAACTTGGCCAGTGTTTGGGCCAACATGGTAAAGGCAGCTCAGAACTCTATATGAAGATACCCCATTGTATTGCTGAAGCAGAGGGACTTGTTGTTCGGGAGTGCCTCTTTGGTGTCAAGCTTTCCTTGGAAGAATGATATTGAAATAATCAAAGAATCATCATTAGTGATAGGAAAACTTTAGTTGTCTCTAAAGTCACGATATGAACAAGAAAGAAGGGAAATATTTTCTAAACCTCCTATAGCCTCTCATTCAAGATAGTGGCATGCTTCAAAACATTGAATGATTCTCTACTCGACGTGGTATGTATGGACATTCGAGGAATATTCTAAAACCTCAAGCTCTGATATAAAGTTTTAACGACCTAATCTAGGGTCTAGTCATCACATGACGAACAAGATGCCCGAAGGAATCTCACCCATGGCATCTTTAATATCTCAAACATTCATATTCATAAATTAAACATTTGTAGAAGTAAAATGGGGAATAGGTCTATGGAGCCTTATTATGATAATAAAATAACATTAAAGAGGAAATATCAACATATGTCCAAAAAGTATACCAATTAAACCATAGATGGAAGAAATCGGTAACGATCGATTTTGATCAAATAGACAAGATTTCATAAAAAAATAATATACAATGTCAAATCCTCAAAGGGTCAACATATACATACTATATGAAACACATAAGAAGAATGAAAATGGTAGAGCCTCGAACTAAGATTTCAACACACTAAAAGTACTGTCTTGGATGTTGTAAAACTAGACACAAGCTGGTGGAGGAGCACCTCTCCTTACAAGGTTAGATCATGCAAGACAAAATATATATTAATAGTTTTGGAATTTACTAAGTATGTGAGATGCATCATTAAGTGCTAAGTCATCCCACAAAAATCATTAAAACATTACTTGGAAATTATGACACTTGGACTCATAAGTATCAAATCTTAGGAGTAGCTCGAACTTAGGAACCACCAAGAGAGAATTGTCTTTTCATCTTGGGAACCTTCTTAAACATATTTAGGGTAATTGTCAACATTCTAATATTTTTGAAAAATCATAAATTTAAAACGTAGCTTTTATGCCCTAATCATCATCATAAATTATGCAAAACTTAACTTAAAACTTAGTGGACTAACTCTTAAGTTAAAACATCATAAATCATGAAAATATGCATATCCAAAACAAGTAAAATAGCGCACACTTCATCATTAATAATGCTCATCATTGGGGTCATCATCGATAACTTAAATACATGGGCCAACATGGTGAAGGTAGCTCAGAACTCTATATGAGACACCCCATCGTCTTACTGAAGTAGAGGGACTTATTGTACGGGATTGCTTCTTTGGTGTCAAGCTCTTATTGGTAGCATGATCTAGAAATAATTAATGGGGTTATCATTAGTGATAGAAAAACCTTAGTCGGCTCAAAAGGCACGACATGAGCAAGAAAGAAGGGAAGAATTTTCTAAACCTTCTAATAACCCCTCACTCAAGATAGTGGCATGTTTCACAACCTTGAATGAGACTCTACTTGATGTGGTATGTATGGACATTCGAGGAACATTTTAAAACCTCATGCTCTGATACGAAGTTTGTAATGACCCAATCTAGGGTCTAGTCATCACACGATGAATGAGATATCCAAAGGAACCTCACCCATGCCATCTTTAATATTTCAAGCATTCATAGCCATAAATTAAACATTTATAGAAGTAAAACGGGGAATAGGTCTATGGGGTCATATTATAACAATAAAGTAACATTAAAAAGGAAATATCAACAGATGTCCAAAAAGCATACCGACTAAACCTAGATGGATGAAATCAGTAACGGTCGGTTTCCATCAAATAGACAAAATTTGATAAAAAAAATAACATAGAATATAAAAGCCTCAAAGGGCCAATATATACATACTATCTGAAACACATAGCAAGAATGAAAATGATAGAGACCCGAACTAAGGGTTCAGCACAACAAAAGTACTAGTCTTGAATATCGTAAAACTAGCCACAAGCTGGTCAAAGAGCACCTCTCCTTACAAGGTTAGATCATGCAAAATAAATTACACATTAGTAATTTTAAAATGTACTAAGTATGTGAGATGCAATGCAAACATTGTAATATACCTAATTACTAAAGTAGGGACATAATTATCCTTCCAAAAAATAAAATTAAAAAAAAAGAATTAAAGAATGGATAAAGTTGGGCTTAGCCCACTTATACGTAAAAAAAAAAAGAAAGAATGAGAGGTCACTTAGTAACTTTAGGAGACTTAAGGCTTTTTAGCCATCAGAAGAAGGACAAACATTTGCATACAAAGTTGCTGGATAATGAAAGAGGACGAAAAAATAAATATAGATTCTGAGTCATGAGTAAAGAGAAAAAGATGAGGTAATTCAAATTTCGATTTATAGTTTGATTTGTTTATTCCATAATTATAGAAATTGGAGTGGAAAGTTAAGAAACCTCCATGGGTTAGAAGAAATATAGAAAAATTTGAAATTTGAGAAGATAATCCTTTGAACTCTCTTTGAATTAGATGAATAAATAATATGAATTAGAGTAGTTGATCAATTCAAAGTTGTGAAAGTTGTGTAGATCATATCAAAACTCAAGTACGGAACATTAAAGGGGCAACTAGGAAGCTGGGGCAGGGTACTTCTTTTTATAAACAAAATGGGATTGTAATTATCATAGATAGTGATTTGCTCTAGTTTGGGGCTGATTAATTGATTCTAGTATAGGTTGGACAAAGAATTGAACAAATAATTATACGAGTATGTCAAAATAGATAGATTATGAACTAGTTGAATTATTCATGGCTTGGATATTACATATGTATCTCAACTTGATAGGAAATAGAAAGTCTAAAAAGGGATTCGGAAGTTCTACAGTTAGCATGAACTTAGCTTGAACAAAGAAAGTAATATGAGATTTTTTTTTAATATGAGTATAGATTGACCGAAGTCTTATGGATTGCTTGAGGTGATAAATTGGGTACTTCATTTTACACGGGTACCACGAGGAGTAATCTTAACCCCAATTTGTGTTTTATAAGTTTATGATTTTTACATGATGTATAAAGTAAATTATTACCAAATGATTTGAATTTCCATATGGGATAAGTCCTTTACTTGATTTGATACCGAAATAGCTATTTGAGATGATCTTACTTTTACAAGATGAGTAT
>JAOTQJ010119972.1:0-10648 GCA_025642045.1 Solanum sejunctum
AGTACATTCATATTCGAAATGACTACTTGTAAAACCATATGAACCAATCCAGGGGAGAAATTCGACAATAACAACAACACACTCCCGTCGAAAGGGTACTAAAGCTACATTCTCTCTATGCACTCGACAAAGCAATGGGAATGAAAATAGGTTCAAATTAGGAGGGAATTTTACCTTTTTTGGATCAGCAAACTGAGAACGTGAGCTAAGGCAAACTTCAACACCACTGCAATGGGAGCTTCGTCTATGCTTTCTTTGTTTCAACACCAATAATTTTGGCTTCGAAATTGTATGAGTTTTTCTAAAACAAAACTGGTTGAATGTTGAATAAGAACTTAGTGTTTTTTCAGAGTAAGAGTAGTTGGGGTTTTCGATTAGCCGCTAAGCTTTTTGCTAGGGTTTATGATTGAACTCATTCACTGCCCGAGATTTTTAGAGGGTTTTCAAAGATGAATGCCGCTACCGAAAATTAAGAAGAAGAGGAGATTATATAGGGGACAATTAGGGTTCAAAAATAGTGAAAACTCAGATGGGTAAAATGGGGAAAAAGGATTGGATTTTGAATTCAAAATTCAAATCCACCTTAGGGACAAGAAATCTTTGAGATTTGTTCCCAAATCTTCAACGGATTGAAAATTCAATCGCTGATTGAGGGGTTCGAGACACATGCATAGGAAAGGTGGTGAATTGTTGAGGCACACGTGGGGGATAAGAACATTGGGGTGTGTCGGGTTTTTGGTCGTCTGGACTTTGGTTTCAGCTTCGCTGGTTTTTCTAGGTTGAAGTAAGAATGGTTGGGTGCGCGTGTGAAGGAGGGGAGAAAGGGGTCAGGTGATGGATTGAAGATGGTTTCCTGGTTTTGCTTGTGTTGAAGAAGAAGGGGAAAGGGGAAAAGGGAAAGCGTGAAGGAGAAGAAGAAAAATAAGATTTGGGGGCGCGTAGCCCCCACACATTAGATTTATTTATTTTTGAAAATAATGGTTTCAAGTCGTTAAAATAAGATAAAAGCTCAATGATTAATTTGACACCGTGAAGGGTAAAAATTGGGTGTCAACAGTTATCCATTTCTTTGGGTATGATCGATGAAAGAGATCGTGCACAAAGAAACTTGACAAACCCAATTTTTGGCTGACCACGTTTTATCTTCCAAAAGTTGACTTTGAGGAATTACTGTTGGACCCTGGCTTTGGATTTCCTACATATCTCGGGCTACATGAGAATTCAAGCCACTTGTAGTTCAAAACGCTTGATTGTATGCACGAGTCTAAAGGAATTCAAAAGCTATCCCAATATCGAATTATGGAGAGATTAGGATGCTTGGGAATGAGATTTTAAGAGCAATGTTGGAATACAACCGAGTTTTCAAAATTGAGCCTGCCTAAATATCCTTGGACTTAGGAATTAGGCTACTTGTCGTTCAACTTTATCGGTTGAAGAGAAAATCCCTTATTCAGAGATGACCTCTGGTTCAGGAGGAGTGACAAACAAAACTAAATTGTGAAAAAGCTATTTACAACCTCTTAATCATAAATGTGGAGCTCGACACATTCATAATTGAGAACTTACTGGGACATAATTTTTAAAATTCTTAGTATATTGTCCCTCGAATTGAAAGATTGCCTCCGATGAGAGTTGAGATTATTTAAAAACAAAACTAAAAATAATCTGACTCACAGGAATACCCACATGCCTTCTGGCAGGGGTATGGTTTGATGGTGGTGGTAGTCGCTCCCAGCTCATGTCCGAAAGGTTTGATGCCCCTCTTCGGACTATGTCCCAGTTCGATGTTAAGAAAAAGCTTCACATTGTACTATATCCTTCTTGATGACATCCACACTTGTGGTTTGTTTTGAGATTTCATCCTTACGGATGCTCTCGATATGACTAAAACAAAGTGTTAGTAAAATCATAATTTGAACTGGAGATGGAATCTTTTACCTTGTTCTTTTTGGCATGATAGATAATGAATCAATATGAAACGATTATTGTATAGTCCTTTTGGAAACTTGAAAAAATAAAATAGCCTTGTTGATCATGCGGTGGTTCGGCAACTGGAGATAAAATAGCCACATTCTTTGGCATAATTGATAATGAATCAATATGAATAAACCATTGTATGATTCTTTCGGCCACTTGAAAAATACAAATAACCTTTGTCGGCAATGATCATGTGATGGATATCTCTACAGTTAGAGATAAAATGGCCATGTTGGCATGATAAATAGTGAATCAATATGAACAAATCATTGTCTAGTTCTTTTGGCAACTTAAAAAATAACGTAACCTTGATGATTTTGCGGCGGCTATCTCGGCAGTTGGAGATAAGATGACCACGTTGGCACGATAGATAATGAATCAATATGAATAAACCATTGTATGGTTCTTTTGGCAACTTGAAAGAATAACGTAGCCTGGTCGGCGATGATCATGCAATGGCTATCTCAGCAGTTGGAGATAAAATGATCACTTTGGCATGATAAAATAAAATTTTTAATGATTCTCCTGCGAGGGGTATATAATAGTCCCTGCTGGCAGCTGGAGATGATAAACTATACCTTTTAATGATTTTCTTGTGAGGGATATGTAATGGACCCTGTTGGCAGTTAGAGATAAAATGAACCTTTTAATGATTCTCCTGCGAGGGGTATGTTATGGCCCCTATTGGCAGTTGGAGATGAAATGGCCTTATGGGGGATTCATGATAAAATAAAACTTTCAATAATTCTCTTGCGAGAGGTATGTAATGGTTCCTGTTGGTAGTTGAAGATGATAAAATAAATCCTTTAATGATTTTCCTACGAGGGGTATATAATGACCATTATTGGCAGTTTGGAAATAAAATGGACCTTTCAATGATTCTCCTACGAGGGGTATGTAATGGTCCCTGTTGGCAGTAAGAGATGATAAAATAAACCTCTCAATGACTCTCCTGCGAGGGGTATGTAATGGCCCCTGTTAGCAGTAAGAGATGATAAAATAAACCTCTTAATGACTCTCCTGCAAGGGGTATGTAATGGCCCCTGTTGGCAGTTGGAAATGATAAAATAAGCCTCTCAATGACTCTCCTCCGAGGGGTATGTAATGTTTTCTATTGGCAGTTAGAGATAAAATGGCCTTGTAGGAGATCCATAAAAATGAATCTTTCAGCAATTCTCCATGATGCATGACTCTCCATAATGAATGATAAATGACGCTCTGCGATGCATGACAAATGGCACTCTGTAATACATGATAAATGACGCTCTGTGATGCATGATCAATGATGCTCCGCAATGCATGATAAATGATGCTCCGCGATGCATGATAAATAACGCTCTGCGATGCATGATTAATGACGCTCCGCAATGCATGATAAATAAACCTTTTCGTGGTGTATGATGAATGAACCTTTCCATGATGCATGATGAATGAATGATTTATGCATGATAAAATGACTTATGTGATGACAGAATGATTTATGCATGATAAATACATGATGAAATGATTTATGCATGATAAAATATCTTATGTATGATAAAATGATTTATGCGTGATAAAATGTCTTATGCCTGACAGAATAATTTATGCATGATGAAATGTGTTACGCCTGATAGAATGATAAATTATCTGGGATTTTAGTGAGACAAAAATTATTTATGCTTCGATTGTCCTCTTGTAGGCAAGGCCTGCAAGCTTCCTCTACATCCACAGAAAATTTGTTAGTTTTAAAAATGAACGGACCTTTAATAAATTGTTGGTAACTTGGGCGCCACAGTTGCTCTCTAGTGAATAAGGCATGTGAAAATTTTCTGCAAGAATTTCCCTGTGAAAATTTTCCTACATCCACAGAAAGTTTCTTAATTTTAAAATAAGTTGGTCTTTGTTGAATTGCTAGGGACTGAAGTGAGACGGAACTATTGCATCCCAACTATTCTCCTATAGATGAGACCTACGAAAAAATTTTCCTGCATCCACAGAAAATTTCTTAGTTTTAAAATAAAGTGATCTTTGTCGAATTGGTGGGAATTTGAGCGATACAAAACTATTTGCGTCCCAGCTATCCTCCTGAGATAAGATCTGCAAAAATTTCCTACATCCATAGAAAACTTCTTAGTTTAAAAACAAACTAATTTGTGTCGATTACTGAGAATTCGAGTGGGAAGAAACTATTTGCATCCTAGCTATTCTCCTATAGATAAGCCCTGCAAAAATTTTCCTGCATCCACAAAAATTTTTTTAGTTTTAAGACGAACTGATCTGCGTTGATTCTTCGGCCATTTGCTCCTTGTCTTGACCTCTGATGAATCGCTTCGAATTCCCACCACTTGGTAGACAGAAGGTAGAAATATACATGTTCGGCTTTTGGCACAAATTCGTTGATGTGTCATGCCTGTCTCAAATTTTAATGAGCATCTTTAATGCAGGTTTTACACTTTTAGTGATGCTTAGCAAAATTTTGAGGGTAACCTCAAAATTTTTGTGCCAGTTTAGATGTTGTCAGGGATTGACAGCTAATCAGAAGCACTTTCAGAATTTTTGAGAGCTTTTCAAAAGTTATATCCCTATCGAGATTTTACCGTGCTCTAAACTTTGATTCATTGTAGATAACTCTTTACTCAGAATTTTTAAGTTCCTTTCAAAAAATCTATCCCAGTTTCCTTTCCAGGAATATGACCGAGCCGTTGTGGCGCCTATGTATCTCGTTGAGGCAGGAATCAGGTCAAACATAGTTCCCTTCTCGAGGCAGAGAAAAATATAGATTTTGAATAAGAAAATGATCGAGGCCGACATAGGCCGCCTACGTATGTCATTCTTGAGAATTCAGGTCAAACGTAGTTCTAAACCAAAGAGGATAATAAAGGGATAAAGGGATGACCGAGGCCGACATGGGCCGCCAACGTATCTCGTTCTTGAGAATTCAGGTCAAACGTAGTTTATTACAAAGGAGATATAATCAGAGAATAAATATAGAAATGATTACAACCAAATGATGCAAATACGGGAAAAGAAACTTTCAAATCTATGGACATAGCGTCTCTTGGTAGCATATGAGCGTTGAATTGTAGTAGGTGATGCTTGTACTAAATCCCGTTCCAGACTAACATCTGGCACTATCTTCTTAGTTGTGCACTAATATTTTTCTTAACTGGTAATGTTCTCCCCATGATCAGGTAAAGGATTCTTGTTGATGTTGGGAGCAGCAGTTTGAAGAGCAACCACATCACGATTAATTAAGTCTTGAATTTTATGCTTCAGATTTAAATAATCTTCAGTATCATGCCCGGCACTGTTAGAGTGGTAAGCACAAATCTAATCACCCTTGAAGAAATGAGAATTAGGGTCCATAGCTCTCGGAGGAACAGGATGGATCAATCCTGCAGCTGACAACCTTTCAAATAGTTTTGTTCAGCTTTCGGCGAGTGGAGTGAACACCCTAGAGGGTTTTGGGTTAGGAGGTTTATATTCATTTTGCAGGGGTAGAGGCACTTGATGATAGTTGGGATAGTTTCGACAAGGGTATGTAAGGATCTAGAATTTTGGATTTGGCGGTGTTTGGTGATTTGCCTGTGGGGTTTGGAAATTTGGAATTGGATAACTGACAGAGGAATTCTGATAAGTTGGTTGTATATGGGAGCAACTTGGCAGTGGAGATTGGTAGTCTGAGATGGTGTTTGGATATTGTGGGGAGTGATGATAGGGAAGAGTATTTTGGCAATTCGTGGATGAAGGATGATATCCTGTATGAGCATGAAAGCTGGGGGTAGGTTGAAGGTGGATTTGAGGGGCAGATTTTCTAGGGTGGTTACTAGGGGTTCTCCTTTTGTTTTGTATGCTGGAGACAGCTGCCATATCTTATTTTCGTTTCTTCAACATCCCGGAAGTTCCAACTGATGTTGATATATGAGTGATCTTGCTCATTTTATGTCCATCTTCGATATTCTCACCGATCTTAACTATATCTGCAAATTCAGCTCCAACCAGTAGCATCATTCTTTCATAGAACTTCGGCTCCTTGGAGCGCACGAACACTTTGATGATTTCCTTTTCCAATATTGGAGGACTTACTCTGGTGGCATTCTTCCTCCATCTGTAGGCATTTTTCGATAACTCTCAGTTGACTTCTACCTAATCCACTCCAATAAGTAACGATCTGGCACTATTTCAATATTATAAGCAAAATTTTTAATAAAATCTTTGCCCATGGAACTCCAACTGGACCACCGATTTATTTCCTGGGAGGTGAACCATTCTAGGGTCTCCCCACTTAGACTTTGACTGAAAAGACGCAATAACAATGCTTCATTTTTCCGACCCCCACTAGCTGATCACAGTATGCCCTCAGATGGGCTAGGGGATTTCCACTTCCATTGAAAGTGTCGAACTTTGGTATTTTGAACCCTTCAGGCAAGTTCAAATCTGGATGGATGTATAAATTCTCGTAGTCCAGCCTACAGCGTCAGGTGCGTAGTGAAATTACTTCATAGCTTTGGCAATTTTTTCCTTTATATCCAATTTGGCCATTTCTTCTTTGGCCTTCCATTCTTTTTCCTTCTACTCATAACGATCAATATCTGAGTAAGTGGTATGAGGATTGTATGGATTTATGAGGATTGGGATATGAAAAGGGATTTTAGGAGGAGAAATTTATGCGGTAGATGGTCCGTATTGGCCTGGGGGTTGGATTCCAGGATGACTTGTCTGGGGGTGGCTAGCATTGGCCATTTAAGAGAAGTTACCGGCTTGGGTAATATTTGGGTTCTGGAGGGGGTGGCGCTTAGGGGTAATGGTTAGAAGGTCTTGCATCGTTGATGACGAGAGAAGCTTGTATGGTGGTAATTGATGGTTTAGTTGAGATAGGGATAGGCTGATGAGGAGAAGGAAAATAAAGTGAGGGCCTCCTGTCGTCTGTAACGGGAAGGTTAGTAGTGATGGCAAAATTTGCTAGTTCTTGGGTCATTTTCATTTTCATTTTCATCTCTGCGATCTATTCCATTAACTGTGTGATCAATTGGTTCTGCTGTGTGGTAGCAAGGTTTGTCTTGGTGATAATTGGTCAGACTTGCATCATCATTATGGTCTACCATTTTTCCTTTTTGCCAACTTAGGTCAAGGGAGGGATCTTTATGAGCTCTGGATCAGGTGAAATAAGAATGATCGGATAGCTTATCAACACAGATCAATTCTAATTTACCTGTCGAATGAAAATAACTCAAAAGCAAACAAGTTAGTTTCTTCAAATTAGTAGGTAATAGAAGGTAATGCACATATCAATAATCACACAATTGTTACTTTATTTGAGAGTAAACTAGCCCATATATACATGAAATATGGCAAATAGACAATACTTTGCCTATGAGATTTTAGAAATGGTGGATCACGAAGTTTAATTTGCGCCAAGTCAATTCTTCTTGTATTTTATAATGTAGATTGGAAAAATATACTTCTGGAGAGATAGGGAAACATAGGCTTTTGGAGAGATAGGAAAAATGTGCTTTTTGGAAAGCTGGGTATTTCCGAAAGCTTAGGAAAAATATGCTTATGAAAAGCTGGAGAAAAATACGTTTCTGGAAGCTCAGGGAAAATATGCTTGTGGAAAACTAGAGGAAGATACGCTTATGAAAGCTAGAAGGTCGGGCCTAAGAGGCTGCCTACGTATCTCACGAAGGAGAAATCAAACCTCACATAGTTCAAAAGCTTGAATATTTTCGAATTGAAATGAAAAATTCGCTTTTGTCAAGGAGATTGATTTTGCTGAGAAACTTGAGATTCGAAGAGTATTTGAACACATATTTGATAATGACTAATATTTATACTTAGGTGGCTTTAGAGACTTTCGAAGTAGACTAGAATACTTCAAACAAAGCAACATAATCACACAAACAATTATAAAATATATCATGTAAACAGATATTATGCATCCTAAACAAATATGTGACCCTTTTGTGCCAAGGGTAGGCTTAACGATTTGAAGGATGTATATGCAATTAAACGCTCCCTTGCCCCAAAATATTTGTACAACCTTTATAAATAAATTCAATAAGAATACATAATATGAGAAAAGGATACAAAAATAATTAGTCCCACACAGGGGTATAGTCCTAAACTAAGTCTTCGTGGAAGATTCCTTCTTCTTGGACTTCTCGGCATCTCTGAACATCTGTTTTAATGTGTATTATTAAGATGACTCCCAACCCCCAGGGAAAAAGGTTCGTCAAACAACATATACATCCTTCAAATATAAACACTTAGGCATGATCGTTCATTTGGGCCGGGATCCACTTTTGGACTCAAGGTGGTCTTTCTAATGGGCCCAACACGCCTTACGTGCTAGGCCATCCTAGGCTAATGCTTAGATCCATAGGGTTTTGGTTTCGCTCTATCCTAGGTGTCTAAGAGTGGGTTTGAATTGATCAGGGAACTCAGGCAGACAACCTGAGCTGGAAATCATGGCAAGCATTAGACGAACAAACAATCCTGCCACTTTTTTCGAAAAGGGTTAAGAATTTGAAAATTCGGCTATGGGATTGCAAAAATCATCTGTCCAAATACACAACATAAAATAGGAAGTGCCATGAAATGCAAATGACAGTTTAATATCAAATTTAAACAGATAAAGCAAATAAGAACATATAACTAAACAAATTGAATAGTTAGTCAAACAACCTAATCTATAGTTAAAACCTAATTATAATTTCCTAGTGGAGTCGTCATTTCTGTTGTACCAAAAAATGACTTTTTCGAAAGAAAAATTATTTGAAAATCAAAATCAATTTAGACTTAATTAATTTAAGAAAATCAATTCTCGAAATTCGAAAGAAGACAGAGTCGCCACCTAATTTTAAAGATAATTAGGAAATCAATAAATATTTAAAAAGACCTAACAGAAAAATATTTTTAAAATCCAAAGATAATGTTCGGGTTCACATTTTCCACTTTAAGAAGGTTTTACGCACTTGAAATGACAGCTAAATGCGGTTATTCGACAATCAAAAAATCTGACTAACTTTGAAAATATTTGCTTGACTTGGAAAAGGTTGACTAGTTTATAATTTGCTTAATTTTGAGAATATTTGACCGGACTTGACTAAATTGAAAGTAATTGACTGGACTTGAAAATTGACTAAAGTTTGAAAATTGAACAAAGATATAAAATCACATTTCTTATGTTTTCTTTTTTTTTTAATTATATATAAATTTTTATTTCTTAATGAAAAATACTTTCTCAAAATAAAATCAAAATAACATAAATGATTTTAACATGTTGGGAAATTTAATTAGATTGAAATCAATAACAAATAAAATGTTAGCATCCAAACAAATATATATGTAAACAAAAATAAAAGAAGAGAGTTGAAGTGATTTTGGGCCTTTATCCCATTTAAATCTCCATTGCAATTTTTGGCCTTTTCCCTGTGCTGTTGTATATACACATTGGTGTATATAATGCAATTCTTGCTTCCCAAGATCTGTATAACAGCTTCTTTCTCCTGGAAATTGGGCTGACGCGAAGAAGAGGAAGTTTGGGCCTCTATGGCCCAAGGAATTTAGGACGGGGAGTCCAAAATGGGCTCGGGTATCATTCATGCAGAGAAATAAAATTAAGGATTAGTAAGAGACTCAAAAATAATATTAACAACATAATGATACTAACTCTCATAAAACAAGCAAGACATTTTACTCCCAAGTAGTACCAAGGAGCAAGAATGAAGGACAAAGAGAATAAAGGAATAAATGATACATCTTACAGCACATATCAAAGTCAAACAAGTGTTCTTTAGGATCTGTTCCTCTAATTGAGAAAACAAACAACAACTCAACCTTAACCAACATCAATATTAGTCCATTAACGAAGTCATAGCTAGGAGAAAACAAAATGATAGGTAGCAAACCCAGACACTTACTGGAAAATATCAGTTTTAGACTCAAACTTACATAGTTTGAAGATAACGCAAATATTTGCAGACCAAAGATATTTATCAGCGCATTAAAACAAAATAGGAGTTCAATTTAACATGATTTAGAGTTGCATAACTAATCACACTAGCAGCAGGTTTGAAGTAAAGCAACAGAGTAGGACATGCATAAAGACAGGTTTCCTTGGCATGAACAAAGATCAAGACATTTACCCAATGACTCTAAACTCAAACTTCAGACAGGAAGAAACTCAAATAGCATATTAACAGGCTTTGTTCACATGGTAACATCATGGTAACATTAGATAACATCCAGACAATAAACCTAAAATCTACGTTCTATCACTTTTGTATTCGGACAGTGTAACAACAAACAAATCAACATCAGCAGCAACCTCAGTTAATATACAGTAACATATCAGCGTGCACTTAAGCCATATGGGATTCAAAAATTCAAGAATCCCTATAACCATATATTACTTAAATTTTTGAAATTTCAAGAGCAATGAGATAAAAAGAAGTAAGCTATAGTATTGAGAGCAAGAGGAATTAGTGAGAAGATGCTGGCCTTTACAAAGCTGGAACTAGTGACATATCATGTGCAAGCTTTAACATGTCGTTATACGCATTGAAATCAAACCATCCCAACTACATCAAAAATCAGTACATTCATATTCGAAATGACTACTTGTAAAACCATATGAACCAATCCAGGGGAGAAATTCGACAATAACAACAACACACTCCCGTCGAAA
>JAOTQJ010119983.1:0-10648 GCA_025642045.1 Solanum sejunctum
AGATACACCCCCCCTGCATGTCACATGGCATAACAAGTGAGTACAATTTATTTAAAGTGCGTGAAAGGTTAAAAAAAAAAAGACCGCATCAACCTTTTTTTAAAAAAAATTCATGCAACTTTTAATTATCAAATTACTAAAATACCCTTCTTCTTCTTCTTCTTCTTCTCATTTTTAATGTTTCCTTCATTAATGATGACGTCAAAGCAAATTTGTTTTTTTTTTCATTCTTATTTTTAATTGTTTGATTCTCTTTATTTTTCTATTTTGTTTATGATTGTTTTTTGTCAATGTGGACTTCTGGCAACGTTAAAAATTTCATGGTCGGAGTATGACAATCTTGTAAGAAGATTTTGAGATTGTAAAAATATGGCAGTGAATGAAACTCTATAAAATTTCTTATCAAAATTTAATAAGTTACAGAAACATGAAGCTGAGAGAGAATGGGGGAGGGGGGCGGGGGGTTAAGCCCATCAATAGTTTAGAAACGAAACTAATATTTCATGCCAAGTTCCAGGGTGCATTTAAGCTTACTTCGCCAAGTAAGGGGGTGTTTTTAAGCCTATCAATAGTTTAGAGACGAAACTAATAATTCATGCCAAGTTCGAGGATATATTTAAGTTTAGTTCGCCAATTTGAGGGGTATGCTTAGGCTTATCAATAATTTAAGGACGAAATTAATGATTCGTAACAAGTTTAAGGTTGTTTTTAATATTTCTCTCTAAATTTTATTTAACTCTTCATGTTAGGATTACTTATACTAATCAAATAAATTAAACTTCTCACCATTTAATTACATTTAAACTTCTACATTATTAATGCTCACACAACCTTTGAGAAAAATTATGTATGATTTTATGATTAGTAGAAGGTAGAATAAGTTGTATGGATATTAGTTATATACGGATTAAAGTAATAAATTTATATATTTATCCTATCAATTTACTTCTATTTTTTTTTATTATGTGTACTTTTCAAAATATCATACTATTTGTTTCCTTTTTTAAATAAATAATTATCTATTATAATATTTTTTAAAAAATAAAATTATATTTTTACCCCTATTTTTTATTTATGTTTGTAAATAATGTACTTTCTCTGGTCCATGTTAAATGAACTTGTGAAGTAAGAAAACATTATTGGGATATAAGTTGAATATCACTTTTCACTTTTGTCCTTTTAGTTATTTTCAAACTATTCTTGAAAAATAACTAATTCTCTTGAATTTATCATCTTGAAAATAAAAATGAAAGGCAACAAATAATTCTTAGGCATTAAATGCTCAAAAACTCACTTTTAGACAATAAAATGCTCAAAATTCAATTATCATGGACTAGAGGGAGTATATTAATTTACAACAAATAAAATATTCAATAGAAAATAATTTATGTATTGTAATTTCTACATAACTAATATTCATATACTGATACTTACATAACTAATACATATATAATTAATACTTGCATAATTAATATACGTGTAACTACTAATCAGTAATCAAATGATTCCTTGGTTAGAATGAAACCACTCATATAATCATGATTAAATTATATTTTAATTTTGTGATACAATCATTAAGATATTTATTCAGTTTTATTTTTGATCGAAAACATAACTCTATAATGTATAAGAATCGCTGATTTAATATTTTGTGTATGAATAAAATGTTTTCATACACTAAATCATCTACTATATAAGTAAACGATAACATGTGAAAAAAATAATTTATCTAAGAAAAAATTTTATTAGATAAAATAAATAAATGCATATGCAATTGTTCCATAAAGAATGAAACATAGTACCATAGCTAAACTATGGTTAGCAGTATGGGATATTAAATAGGAGGGGGGAGGAGAGGCAAGGGCGAGGAAGGGGATTGAAATTGGGGATATTAAAATGAGTTGAAATAGAAATCGAATTGAATTATGATATCATAATATGCAATATGCATAACATAACGAGGAATAAGGCCACAAGCAATGACAGATGACCAATGCACCTTAAAATATGATTGAAGCGACATAAACATCATAAATAATCACATATACATATATGGAAGGAGACTATAACCAACTTATAAGACAATGCGAGCTGTAACATGAAATCCAACATAACCCCCTAAGTTGGTAGGGGAGACTACTTGTCAAGTAGAACTCCGTCAAATTTATTCATCATTCATTCATTATTAGGGCTTTTGTGGATCCACTAGTCTAGCATATAAAGGCCCCTGTGGTGGCACATAATTAATGAGGCAAGACGTTTCTACTAGAGTTCCCTTACCTCACCTCACCTCATGCGTCATTCGATGCTAAGTCAAGTCGCATAGAATAATAGTAAATATAAGCATATGCATATAACATTCATAAGCTTTAAAGACATAATTTCATCATAATAGAAGCAACTCATTAAACCTTTATGATGTTTTCTAGTGAGAATTGTCCTTTCACGAGAAGGATCCTTCATTCATATATTCATAGAAGGGCTTCCATAATCTATTTCATAGCTTTTATCAATATTTGATTAAAACCCTTATCATTCAAAGCATATTTTATTTGGACATGGTGCAAAACTAGGTGGGTCCAATACATCTAGACTTTAAATTTTGTAATGCAAGAAAATTATAAATAATTATTATGAAATTCATCAATTCATAAAAAAAAAAAATCCACCATAAACTTTCAAAATCCTAGGTAGCATGTCATAAAATATTTTGTAGACCATCAACCTTTCAATAATATAATATAAGTTCATAGCCAAAGACATTACATAACAGTAAATACATCATACTATAAGCATTTGAAAAATAATCATAAAATTCATAAAACTTTCGTAACTTAAAACTAAGTAAATAAGTGAAAATATTTGATTTTCATGGGTGAAAGAAATCCATGAATGAAATTCACATACTTAAAGTGCAAAAGCTTCAAGGAATTCCAACAATGGAGGTCCAAGCTTCAAACCCTAATCTCTTGCCTTCAAATAAGCCTTGAGAATTGAGAGTGTTAAGAGAATTTGAGTGAAATTTGAAGTTGGAAGAGAGAGTGCAATAGGAGGGTCTAGGACTAATATGGGTAGATTTAGGTCTTGAACGATATAGTTTAAGACTTACGATGCGAGAAAAAAATCAAAATATTTCTTTACTAAAAATGATCAAGGAAAATTACGACCCTAGTCTACGGATCATATAGGGGTTTCGTCCTAGCTACTCACCAAAGCTTCATAAACTGAAACTTTGAACCCCAATCAACGGATCTCTATCCACAACCTGTAGTTCTATCTATAAGTCATAAACACCCTCGTAGGTCCATCCAACACTTAAGAGATTTCACATCTTAGAATTCAAACCACCAAAGTTATTTATGGCTCGTCAACCAACCCACGACCTATACATCATCTCGTCCTGGTGACACCTCCCCCAAACTTGAAGCCTAACAGTTCAATATATGAGCACCTGTCCACGACCCGTAGCTCCTTTTAAGAGCTGTATGTACCCTTCATACATCAACCCCCAACTTTAGAATTTTACTAATATCCTTTTTCATCTAAAGGCTTATCTACGACCCGTAAACCCAACCACGAGCCGTAGATGGGGCCTTCACATCACTGCACTAGAATCAATTTACACTTTCTTTTCGTATTCCGACCTTTTAGTATGTTGGGTATTGCAATATAATCATGATTAAATTATATTTTAATCTTGTAATACAATCATCATGATATTTATTCAATTTTATCTTTGATTGTAAACATAACTTTATAAGAATCGATGATCTAATATTTTGCGTATGAGTTAGAAATCTTCATACACTTAGTCATCATTATATAAGTAATCGATAACATGTGAAAAACATGATCTATTTAAAATAAAACTTTATTAGATAGAATAAATAAACGAATAAGCAATTGTTTCATAAAGAATGAAATATAGTACCATAGCTAAACTACATGGTTAATAGTAAGTATATTAAATGGGAGGAGGGAGGAGAGGGAAGGGCGGGGTAGGGGAAGGGGAATGAAATTGAGAATATTAAAATAGGTTGAAATAGAAATTGGATTGAATTATAACCCATTCAAATTTATTTTAGAATCAAATGAGTTAAAAATTCTAGCAGGGTCATGACATACCCAATTTGACCTTTTTAATCTCAATAATTTTAGCATATTATTGTTTACCTTTTATAGTCAAAATTTAAATTTCAACTCAAGAAATAAAAATAAAAAAAATTATAAATAAATAGATAAAACCTAGAAGATATAAAATTGATAGTAATTCACACCTTTAATATGAGAACATACATTACACCAATGCAAATAAAGAGTCTTAAAACTAATTAGAATTGGATTCAATTGAAGATTTCTTTACAATAGGTGAAGACTTGAATGAGTTGAGATTAAATCCAATTTAACTCATATTGAGTTCAAGCCATAAAATCTTGGATGAATTTGATTGATTATCTATATTTGGTCTTATTTTGACACCCTTAGTTGGTAGTGTATCTTAATAACTTGGTATTAACTAATACTTGGTATTATAATATGTATGACTAACAACTCGTTTGGATTAGCTGAAAAAAATAGCTTTCAAAAAGTACTTTAGAAGCACTTCTTAAAGTACTGATATTTATTTGAAAAATAAACAGTTACATGTTTGGATAGAAGTGTTACAGCTGAAAAAAATTATTGATGTGTTTGACATATAAGTGTTGTTAAGTATTTTTTTTAATAAAAAATATCTAAAATACTATTCAAGCTGTTAACATTATAAAAACTAATGTCACGCCCCGAGCCTACACCCTGGATGTGGCTGGCACTCAAAAATCATTTCTGGTCCCAAGTGAACCACTTGGCCTGGCTAACTTACTCAACGGAAGACAATAATACTGAAATGGACTAGAATAGGCTTAAAGTTTATGAAACTTAAAATAAAATAGTAAAGTATGCAACTTGACTAAAAGTCTTTCGAAGAAATAACTTGATACAGTATCTTTCTAGTCTGCAAAGCCTCTGAAGTACTAACTCTGAAATAAGGCATCAGAGAAGGCTCATAGGTACCTCAACCACAATAAATACAGATAAATGAAACTCCTGAGCTCCTCTGGATGCTAAGAGGCCTCACCGACCGCTGATGGGGACTGTCCTACTAAGCACCTACTAACAAAGACACATGTATCTGCATCATGATACGATGTAGCGCCAAAGACGTCAGTACGTAGACTGTACGGTATATAAGATGGCCAAAAAATACTAAAAACAGAATAATTACTTTAAAACTGCACACGGAGATAGCTTAACTAACAAAATATAATGCATATGAAATATATATTTACATTCTTAAGCTTGTCAAAAGCGCAACTCAACATAAAAGAAACACTTATGTTAACGCATAAATGAGCATAGCTAAAATACATGTAAAATATGTTGCTCAAAAATTAGCTCTGTGCTTGTCTCAACTCAACTAAATATGCATCATAGATAAAGAAATACTTTAAGAAAGAAATAATAAATCTCAGTGTATAAAATTATAGACTTTACTTCTTGGAGAGTTTCTGCAACCAGCAACCATCACTATGAGCTTCGTGATGATACAACGTCTTGTCTATGCTGCCAAAGTCATTCTGTACTTTGCTGAGGTAGGGGACAAAGAACTAGGAGAGTGGATCCATCCCAAAACTGGGCCATCTCAGTGGCTAATGAGGAAGGTACCTTGGTACAATCCTATCCTATGTTGGCTATATAGTTTATGAGTCTTAGTAATTAATTCTACTCTTACTCATATTGTGCTCAATACTACTCCCAAAATACTTTTATATAGCTCATACTTAAAGAATAGAAATTCTCAAAATCTGATCTTTTCAGGGACTTAGCCCTGTTTTAACTTTTCTTAAACTTTTCTCAATTTGTCTTAAACTTTTCTGTGACAGAACTCTTTAACTTGACTGAAAACTAATATCAACTTAGTGACTTAAAATATGCTAGTTTTCTTGGCTAATATGCAAGAATTAATCTTTAAAAATATACTTCTTGAACTTAGCTTAAAAGGTACTCAACTCATCTTTCTTTTTCTTAGAATAATATCAAGATTTTCAAGAAAACTCAATAGTCATAAATCTTGTTCATAAATGGATCTAAATTCAATGACAATACTTTAATTGAACAATGTCAAAATCGAAAAATTATACTACTCATCAAGATATCTAGGAAATTTACCAAGGAAATCATCATACTTTGTAATATTTACAAGAAACTTAGTATCAACAATTATTTGAAGATTCATGGGTGAAAACTAGTTTAAATTCTAAAGATATTTTAACAAAATAATAACTTTTGGGTGGCCTTACATACCTTGGAAAGAATTCTTGAAGTATTAGAAAGAATTGTTGAATCGTTCACGGTCTTGATTCTCTTACGTTTGAGTTCTTGAGAGGGTTTTCTTGTTTTTGAGAGACTGAAAGAAGAGAATAAACGTTTTTGGACTTAAAACGACCTTAAGAACTTATTAGTTTAGGATATGGGGTGTAGGAAAGATCGAAACTACCCTTCCCAATTAAAAGCCAAATATAGTCTATTTTTGTACTGGTGCACATCGCGTACCAGTGTTAGAGAATGACTTTTCATAAATTTTCAATTCTCATCGAAGTTTTGAAAACACACAAGTGTGATTCTGCGTCCTTTCTGCGTTGAGGAAGGGGCGTGGAATGCTCACTATTTTTTATTCTCTTTGAAAAATAATTCATATTTTTTTGCGTAAAAGTCGAGTCGAGACCATTTATCGTCTCAGGTTTTTGCAATGATCACAAATTTGATCTCAAATTTTCAAATGGAATATGAAAAGACACGTTACACGCAAGGTCGAATTCTAGGGGTATTTTCGTCTTTTTACTGAGTGCTACAATATCTCCCCCTTGGGATCATTCGTCCTTGAATGATGATGATGTTACGGTAAGTGGCACGAATAACTCAAGACTTTAGGTGATACTCAATAACTCAAACTCTCAACTCCTCATCGGTCTTAATAGTCTTAATTCGAACTCAGGAATATACACCTCAAAAACTTAATTACCCAAATACTCCAAATCATGGGTGAAAAATAACTCAAGAGTAGAAACTCAACCCCACCAACTTAAGCATATAACTCTTACTCAGTTTCCATCTTCCCACCTCCTCCTCTTCCGTTCAAGCCTACTTCTAAGCCTCAAGACGCTACTCACGAGATAATCACATTCATAAAAGGATAATCCTCCATACTCATTCTTTAACTCCCATGGGGCTTTCATTAAAGATTACTAGTCCTCTTCACTATCATGCTTTTTTTCTCGAGTTCTACCTTTTATTAATTGAAGCTTACAACTCTCATCATCACCTAAATCTACTATACACTCCCATCATCTTCATGCCTAACTCAAGCTTATCCTTCTAATCACTTCATAGCTTCTCAGAGGTTCACGTTACTTAGAAATATTTAAACTTATGCTAGCATCTCTACACCACAATCTCATTAGCTCTTATTATGTGGCATACTAATCTATCCCTACTTGTATGTTACATACTACTAAGTCTTATCTCTATCTGTAACCTTAAATGGAACAGGCATACTATAATTGTCACTTATCCCCTTTTATCTGCTCCAACTCATCAACTATCAGCATTACTACCAATACTAATGATAAAATTTCTAGGAGGGCTTAGAGCATAATATCGTAACCACGATTCTTTCAGGAAATCCGATATGAGGACATTCATAACATGATGTGATGCCACTAGGGGCTCACCACAAATTTATGGAACTGTATATACTAAAAAGCTCAAGTCTTGTATTGGGTAGCCAAAAAGGCTAGAAACCATTAGTTCATGAGATAAGATTAGAGTTTCTGAATGAAGTTATCACTCATCTCTTTAAAAGTTGAACATGAACACGTTTTAACATAGAGTGAATGAGTCTGAATCATGGGCATGGTGTCCTTGCATAAGGTAAGAATAAAGCATTATCACGATGACATATAAGGAATATGAGATAGGAAAGCATTGACGCCTCGTTCTGATCAACTTATCACTATTAAGGATCAAGGTCTACTTTTGCTCATCATATCAACATCTCCCCCTTAGCTCAAAGGTCACCTCTCTAAGTCTGTGAACTAACTCTTTTCACTATGCTATAAGTACAACCCTCTAGACGATTGGAGTGTCGCTATATATAGAATGCTTGTATTCTCTTGTTACATACTACTCGAAGATATGAAACTGCTGCTAAAACATTCTTCCGAGGTACCAACTTCTAACCTTCTTCTGTCTCTATAGGCATCTTCAATCCCTTTCTAGGACTTATGATTTAATATCTTTCTTTTTGTTTTTCTAGCACTCATCTTTTATGTTCTCTTACATTGGACTGAAGGATTCTTGAACTACAAACGAGATCTCCTCGTTATCTATGACTATCCTCCTTCGACTCAACTCTTAAGGATAGAAGATAAGATCTATATTATCTTACTCTACCTTGACAACTCTATTATACTATCCAGATTGTTGTAAAAGTCATAAGCTGGAGTTCATATAGCTTTACTCTATCCTGGCTACACCTCTTAAGCCTCTTGCTATCTCACAACCTATCCTCCATCTACTATCCCTACCAAAGGGACACCTATTCCATACTCATTCACAACATTCTTTGAAAGTCAACGTCCTGATCCTGAATATTCACCATGGGGAGCCTCTTAGAGTAATTCCTCAACGCAGGCTATCACTATCACATGTTATCTCCCTTTTTTCACATAACTCCTCATAATTTAAGTTTAAGGTATAGTACTAACATGGCCAGAGCATAACACTCTCCTGTCATATCACACTTACTAATAACTACTAGGTAAAATTCTAAAAACGCAGGCCCACTAAAACCTCATAGCAAGTACTCAATAAACATATCTCATACTTATAGACTAGCTTGGATATACATCTTAGGCTCTCTTCTTATCTAATGATTTAGCCTCAATTCACTATCTTCATCTAAGGATTACATACAATGTTCTTGTAATATCATACTAGTTTCAAGTTAATATCTTAATTTCTCACTAATGCTATGTCAAGTCTACTAGTTCTGTCCTCCAACTAATAGTGTCACTCTCATCTTGTTGTCCCCTCTTTACATGATACCCATTTAAGGTTCAAGCTTAAGGTTTAATACTAAACTTATGCATCCACACTTCTCACGTTTATATATACTCTAGAAACTCTAAACTACTAGATAAGGTCAAGAATTGTTAGATCACTAACCCTCATGATAAGAATTAATTTGCCAGCTCATGGTCTATTTAAGCATAATCCATCATCATACTTCTTGTCCTAGGTTAGATAGTATTCACTACTCCATCACACCTTCTTACCTAGCTAAGCTTGTAACTCTACAATTCTCACATGACTCCCCTTTCAAAATCATGAACCTAGTTTACATCTACTACTTTGTGCCCGCTGTTCTCACATTCAGCACCTATACTTATCATTACTAACACCATGCTACTTCAACATCAACTTTTTTCATATTCGAGTATGCACCTTCTCATACAAACTAACGACTCTTCATATACCTTATCATAAAAGCTATACTATTCTTACTACTCTTTAACTAAAACCTGTAAGGAACCCGACTAATCACCATAGGACCCTTAGCTAATAGCTTTAAAAAGTTACTATTCTCACTCTTTGTGATTACTACATCTTTCTAGCTCTGGGAACCTTCTATCACATGGTTTAAAAAGGACTTCAATCCTTTTCTCTCAAGGAGAGAGGATACTACTAAATATTAGAGACATAACTTAACTTTTCTCTCATGAATAACATCTGCAGAATGATAGAGGGAACATAGTCTGGAAAACATCATATTTTGCTCTAACTAAAATACATGATTCATGTCAATAAGAGTACAATATTATGGATCGATAACTCAAGTACACTCGTTCGCTCATCTCAAGCCTAGTATAGTCTCATTGCTTTTTGAATATTTTATCTAAAGGGAACTCGACAATAAGGATTTGGAATTTTTTGCTCCAACCACCTTAATTATGAGTGATAGTCGGACGAATCTGAAAACCACACGGATATATACAAGTTTCTTAGAAAGTAACTTTATCGCACGATTTAGAGTATTAAGGAAGAAAACTTTTCTTAGATATCAATAGTCCCTCATTTATAAAAGTGGAGCCCTCACAATCATAAATAAGACGCTACAGACACAACTTCATAGACACCCTAGGACACTTGAACTCTATTCTCTGATACCAAGTTTGTCACGTCCCGAGCCTACACCTTGAACGTGGTTGACACTCGTAAACCATTTCTGGTCCCAAGTGAACTATTTGGCCTTGCTAACTTACTTAGTGGGAGATAATAATACTGAAATGGACTAGAATAGGCTCAAAGTTTATGAAAGTTAAAATAAAATAGTAATGTATACAACTTGACTAAAAATCTTTCGAAGAAATAACTTGATATAGTTGTCACGACCCAACCCAGGGCCGTGACTAAAGCCGATAAGGCACTCAGACAAATACTAACCCAAAAAAAAACCCGACTACCACAGACAAGAAATCTACCGAAATTTTGGCAGAGTTTCCTCTGTTTTACTGACTAACCACACCTGCAAACAGAAGCTCAAAACAGT
>JAOTQJ010120004.1:0-43028 GCA_025642045.1 Solanum sejunctum
AACAAATTCTAAGTACACATAATGTCTTAAAATGAAATGGCGGCTAAATTGTTTAAACAAAAGGAGGCAATATATATGTGAAACTTCACTATATTTAACAAAAAAAGATGAACTTTGCTAGGATCCATACTAAAAGTTAAAATAACAGACCACAAAGTACTTATAACATCTTACATTCATCAGATATTTTTTTACAAAATCAAATTGCTTCAAATAGTGAATAAAATCAAAATCCACAACAAATAAAAGACTACACACAATAAGTTATACTAGACTTAAATAGAAAATGAATTTACAATGTAGATTATCAGAGAACAACCTTTAACTATGTAAGTCCGTAATCATCCAGCAGAAATGATCAAAATTAAGAAAGGAATTTTACCTTCCCTAGAGTAGCAAAGCTTGGACGATGACGAAATTGCTAAAAATGCTTCCATCACTGCCGTAAACCAAATCTGATGAACCAAATTCTTTACTCTAGACTCTTGCTCTCGAGTTCTTACATCTTATATCCTTGGGAAAAAGGTCTATTTTCTGAGACGATACACCATCCAAAAAATAACCCTTTTTTCAGTACCCAAACAAGAGTATTTATAAAGAAATTTTAAAGCATTTTGGGAGGAAAATTGTAGGAAATTGGGGTTCAAATTATAATTCAAAATTCAAACGCTGGGGTTGGGTTAAAGGGGTATGCTAGCATTGCATCTTTGTTGCTGCATTTAAGTTTCTCCTCGCAGCTTTACTGCTGTAACCATTGTCATTTTGTCGTGAAAGACATGGAGGAGAAAGGATTTGAGCGTGCGATGAAATTAAACAGAAAAACATGGGCACGTGGGTGTGTGTGTATAATATGTATGTGATGATGGGATTAAAAATTAAGGGAAGTGGGCTGGGTATGAGGAAATTGAGCCGCATTTTGGTCTAAAAATGCACCAATATTTGGTATGAAAAATAGGATTAAGGGTAGAAAAATATTATTAATGTTTTGGCTATTTAAATTGCAACTATCGTCAATTAGAAATTTAAAAGAAGCCAAATTGAATTAATTTTGACTACGAAATAAATTAATATAAATTGATTAAAGAGCTTCTTAAAATTATCAAAAGGAAATAATTTAATTAAACTATTGACTCATTGAATCTAAAAATAATTCATTATTAAACTAGGATAATTGATAAAAATAAAATCTTTTGAAATGATTTGTTAAAAAGAAATTATGAAAAAGTAATAATTACATACTTTATTTTATATATGTGTATAAATTATATGGAAATACATATAATATAATTATAATATATATCACACACACACACACATAATCTTAAAACTAAAATATTAACTTTAAAATACTTAAAATATTTTTGAATTTTCTAAAGATATTATTTTAAATTATTAAAAATTGATGAAGCTCGAAAACTAATTTACATTTTGAAAGGTAAAAATTGGAGTTGGTGGCAGATGTTTGCTCTCAATTTATGGCGCCACTACAAATATTGAGCACATGTTGATGTATTCACAGACCACAAGACCCTGCAATACATCTTCACCCAAAAGGAGCTTAACATGAGGCAGAGGAGATAACTTGAATTACTTAAGCACTATGCCATGAGCATCCTCTACCACCCAGGTAAACCTAATGTGGTTGCTGATGCTCTAAGTAGGCTTTTTGGGAAGCACTGCCAATGTAGAAGAGGAGAAGAAAGAGTTGGCCAAAGAAGTCCATAGACTGGCATGATTGGGAGTCTAATTAGACGAATCAGGCGAAGGATGAGTTCTTGTGCAAAATAGTCGGCATCATCTCTAGTAGTAGAGGTGAAGGAGAAACAAGATAAAGACCCTATTTTATTGCAGTTGAAAGAGGGTGTGCTAAAGCAGAAGGTAATGGCTTTCGCCGAAGGGGGAGATAGAGTATTGAGGTATCAACAGAAATTACGCGTTCCCTGTGTTGATGGTATTAGTTAGAGGATCATGGCAGAGTCCCACAGTACTAGATATTCCATCCATCTAGGGTCAACTATGATGTACCATGACTTGAGGGAAGTCTACTGGTGGAGTGGAATGAAGAAAGATATTCCTGAGTTTGCTTCCAAGTGACCGAATCGCTAAAAAGTCAAGGTTGAGTACCAAAGGCCATGTGGAGTGGCTCAGAACTTTGAGATTCTAGAATGTAAGTTGGAGATGATTAACATAGACTTTGTCACTGGTTTACCGAGGTCCTATAGGTAGCATGATTTGATTTGGGTGGTAGTTGATCGGATGAATAAGTCTGTGAACTTCATAGCAGTCAGGATGACTGATACCATGGAGGACTATGCCCAACACTATATAAGGGATTTTGTTAGATTGCTTGGGGTCTCTTTATCCATCACCTCGGATAGAGGAGCCCAATTCACTGCTTAGTTTTGGAGATCTTTTTAGAAGGTATTGGGTATGAAGGTACATCTTAGAACTACTTTTCACCCACAGCCACATGACCAGACAGAGCTATCCCGACCCAACCCAGGGGCCGTGATTAGTGTCGGTTGGGCACCCAGATAAACACTAAACCGGATTGCCATTCACAATAACTAAGGAATTTTCTCCAAATTTCGACAGAGTTTCCTCTATTTTACTAACTAGCTTCACCTGCAAACAATGAACCCAGTAACAACAAGCATCACTATACATATATATGTGGACCGACAAGGTCACCACTGCGGTAGAACCACCCAACAAACATATCATACAAATGAAGTCACACCAACATAGATCCCACACCCACATGTATCCACAGACCTCTAAACACACAAACTGGATCATAAGATAGGACAGGGCCCCGTCATACCCTTGAATATGTATACAAAAGCAAAGTACAAAAAATAAGGAAACATGTATATACCAACAGACTGCTCCTGAGGCAAGGGAGCACTTCAACGGTACGTGGAAATCTTAAGAAGACAGCTCTCTAACCTGTTCATCTATACCTGTGGGCATGACCATAGCCCACGAAGGGAGGGGGTCTGTATGAAATGCGTACCAAGTATGTAAAGAGGAAAGTACAAAATATGAACGAAAATAATAATTCTAATGAAATGTATAACTCAAACCTGTATGCAAACATAAACGAATATTTCTCTTTTTAACACATCAAAATAATGTGTATCGGATGGGAATGATGGCGACCTCCAAACTCACACCATACCACAGCCTAACACCAGAAATTTCAAATCTCTGACAACTCCAACACAAGTCCCAACTGTAGCAAAAGTGAGCCGAGGCGAATAGCGGCCAAGCACTCACGTCATAGGATAGGTGAACCACTTTGACAATGCCAAGCGTTCATGTATCATAATGCATAAAGTTCATCATACCCATTTATTGAGTAGAGGCGATGGTATCACACACTCCCTTGAGCCGGGGCGAACTTGGCCTAGCACTCACACGTCATGCTACTATCCCAAGCTCAGCTCCTTATGTCTCCAAGCTAAGCAAAGTGTGCTCATGGGCAAACCGACCCATCGTATCCAACCTATTTCAGAATATATATAAGTATATACATATAATTATACATTTGCACAAAATAACTGGCCCAGGAACCAGTGAATGATGCCAAAAGGGCACGAACAGAGTCATGATAATCATATGCATAAAAAATAGTTTCAAAAACCTTAGAAATATGTAAATTTATCATTATGAAATCCAAGAGTTATTCTTCTAAGAATCCCTATTTTTTTCTAAAACTGTGCAACTTCACATTTAATGGATATTTAAGAAGAAATAGAACTTATAGTTTCCAAACTACTTAGTTTTTGGTCAAACGAATATTATTCATGGATTCTAATATTCAAGAATTACGGATGAGGTTCATTTATCATAGAATTGGCCCAAAAAGAACATAAATTATATTTAAACCTAGATTGCAAATGAAGAGGGATTTTTCAAATATTCGACGTAAACCAAACTTACCATTGCATGCCAAGAGACCGAAAACCTTTACATACCTCAATTTCACTTGCCAACTAGCTCCAGTGTTAGGTCAATCCAACTTAGACTTCTGGATGTTCAATGTCTACACAATTACAATAGCGCCAACAATTAATATCCATATCGTGCCTTAATTCCTAACTTTTTAGTTCTAAATTTATAAAAATTTAGGAAGCTTTTCCCCTTAAAATATGCCACCCCGAGAATTCAACTTGGCTCAAATAATCAACAACAACAACAACAACAACAACCTATAATATCAATAAACCTTTTCCAATACCACCACAACATCAAAACACCACAAAATGCTATTGTGACGTAAATAGTAAAACAGGGCAGTAGTGATTCAAACTTATATCTACCATATTCAAGCCTTCCTATATACTTTAGAACCATAATAAATCACACCAACGCCCAACGCAAACCCCCAACGATAAAACATAACATTATTCTTTCGACGAGACTCTAATTCAAGCTAACTTTCATGTAAACATTAATATAATTTTTTGTAACACTTCTTTCACCCCACAAAGACTATTTTCATGATAAATAAACATAAACACATAACTATAAATCCATATATCATCATAAGCAACTTGTCCTCAATTCCAACCCCAAACTTGAAATTCAAAATTCAATTAGTAACCAACATTTTTTTCATGTTTTACCTTCATTAGAACGCACCCCTAACACACCCACAAGCTTTAATTAACAAGAATTAACATACCTTTAAAGCTCCTTACAAGACCCACACCTTCCTATCCGTTAAACCAAGCATTCTCTTGACCAACTAACGCCTCTACTCCACTTAGGGGGTCCAATATAACAAGCTTGAAGCATCATATAATAGAAAACTCGAAAAAAAATAAGTTTGGTTTTCCTTGGTACTTGGCCGAGACCCTCCAAGTGTTTTCTCCAAAATTTTTTCTATGTATCACTCTTTTGGAAGATAATTCCCACAAGGTGATATATATAGACCAAGTCCACCACATATAGACCAATAGAATTTGGACATACACATGACCCCACAACCTTTTATTCTTAAGGACTAAACTTAGCACAAAATCTACATTTGGTCCCAAACTTACCAAATTGAACCAATTAAGGACTCATGGGTTCTAACTTACGGGGTCTAACATCCTCCCCCCTTAAGAAAATTCGTCCTCGAATGTCATACCAACCATACAAGTTTTGTCTATAATATCACATCTGGCAATAAACAACTTAATTATCATACGTCGTGCTTGACAGGGAAAAGTGAATTACCTGAAAATACGAGAAATAAATGGGGGTACTTCTTCTTCATTTGCTCCTCCGCTTCCCAAGTCATTTCCTCTCTGTTATTATTGAGCCATAACACCTTAACTGAAGCTACATCCTTGTTTTGAAGTTTCCTGACTTGACGGTCTAATATAGTGACGGGTTGCTCTTCAAAAGCCAGTTCCTCCATAACCTGGATGTCATTTACAAGAAAAATTCTGGAAGGATCACCAATGCATTTACGAAGCATAGAAACATGAAATACTGGGTGAACTCCCCTCAAATCCTCTGGCAACTCTAACTCGTAGGCAACCTTGCCTATTCTGTGAACAATCTGGTACGGACCAATGTACCTTGGACTGAGCTTCCCCTTCTGACCGAATCGCATAATGCCCTTTATGGGTGATACGTTTAGGAATATCCAATCTCCAACCTGGAACTCTAATTGGTGACGGCGATTATCGATATAAGACTTTTGACGGCTCTGGGCTGCAAATAACTGCTCTCAAATTAGTTTCACTTTGTCCACCGCTTGTTGAATTACGTCCGATCCAATCAACTCTACTTCACCAACTTCAAACCATCATATCGGCGATCAACACTTCCTAACATATAATTCCTTGTACGGTGCTATCTGAATGCTGGAATGGTAACTGTTATTATATGCAAATTTGATCAACGGTAAGTGTTCATCCCAAATACCATGGAAATCCATCACGTAGGCCCATAACATGTATTCTACCATTTGAATAGTAAGTTTGTTTTGACCATCGGACTGGGGGTGGAAAGCCATACAGAGACTTACTTGCATCCCCAAACCCACCTAAAATGATCGCCAGAAAATTGCTATGAACTGGTCACCTCTGTCAGAGATAATAGACACAAGAACACCGTGAAGGCATACAATCTCCTTAATATATAATCTGGCGTAGTCTTTAGCCTAGTAGTTAATCCGAACTGGAAGAAAATTAGTTGATTTTATCAATATGTCAACAATAACCCAAATAGAGTCATACCTCTATGGAGTGCGAGGCAAGCCGGTAATAAAGTCCATATTGATAATCTCCCACTTCCACGTTGGAATCTCCATTTCCTGCAGCAACCCTCCAGGCTTCTAGTGTTCTACTTTTACTTGCTGACAGTTTGGGCATTGGGCAACAAACTCTACTATATCACGTTTCATGCCATCCCACCAATATAAGCGCCTGAGCTCATGATTCATCTTTGTCGATCCAGGGTGAATAGAGTAACGGGCATGGTATGCTTCGCCCATAACCTGTTGTCGTAAACCTATAACATTTTGTACACATAACTTGCCTCTGAACAATAAGATCCAATAAGGAAAAAGATCGAATGGAGTCAGCTCCTGCTCCCGGGTTGTATCCCTGTATCGAACTAGGATAGGATCTTCATATTGCCTCAAATTTCTTAAAGCATGGATCACCGCAGCTAACTCCAAATCATGGGTAGGGTAATTTTGCTCGTGCTTCTAAAGTTGCCGGGAAGCATAAGCTATTACTTTGCCACACTACATTAATACACAACCAAAACCCACACGGGAAGCATCACAATAAACTACGTACCCGTCTAGACCATCAGGCAGGGTCAGAACTGGAGCTGTAGTCAATTTTTCCTTCAAGGTATGAAAGTTGCGCTCACAGGCATCGAACCACTAGAACTTCGCCCCTTTTTATGTCAACTTTGTCAAAGGCACTGCAATTGAAGTAAAGTTCTCTACAAATCTCCTGCAATACCTAGCTAGCCCAAGAAAACTACATACCTTCGTCAGTGTTGTGGGTCTAGGCCAATTCTTCACAGCCTTACTTTTCTGAGAATCTACTCGAACTCCATCAGCTCCTATAACATGGCCGAAGAAAGCTACCAAAGATAACCAAAACTCGAATTTCAAAAATGTTCCATACAACTTTTGATGACAAAGAGAGCCAAGGATAATTCTCAGGTGGTTCGCATGGCGCTCCTCAGATCGAGAGTAAACTAGGATATCATCAATGAACATGATCACGAACACATCCAGGAATGGTTTAAACACTCGATTCATGAGGTCCATAAATACTACTGGAGCATTTTGTTAGGCCAAAGGACATAACTCTGAATTCATAGTGCCAGCAGCGTGTTCTGAATGCTGTTTTGGGAATATCTTCTTCCCGCACTCGAACTTGGTGATATCCTGACCGTAAATCTATTTTTGAAAAGCACCTAGCTTCCTGCAACTGGTCAAACAGATCATCAATCCTGGAGAGGGGGTATTTATTATTAATGGTTACCTTGTTCAGCTGACGGTAGTCAATACACATCCGCAGCGACCTGTCCTTCTTCCTTACATATAATAATGGAGACCCCCAAGGAGAAGTGCTAGGCCGTATAAATCCTTTCTCTAACAAGTCCTTGAGTTGCTCCTTTAGTTATTTTAACTCGGCTGGTGCCATTCTGTACAGGGGGATCGAGATAGGTTGAGTGCCGGGCAATAAATCTATAGTAAATTCCACTTCTCGCTCCAGAGAAAGGCCGGGAAGTTCATTCAAAAATACATCTAGAAATTCATTAAATACAGGAACGGATTGGAGAGCTGAAGGCTTAGCATTCACATCATGCACCTGTACCTGGTGATAAAGACACCCTTTTCTGATTATCTTGCTAGCCTTGAGGTACAAAATAAACTTACCTCTCAGCGTTGCAATGTTACTCGACCATTCCAGAACAGGTTCTCCTAGAAACTGAAATTGAACTAACTTCTTTTGACAATCAACCTTAGCATAGCAAGAAGCCAGCCAATCCATGCCCATAATTACATCAAAATACGTCATGTCTAGCTCTATCAAATCAGCCAAAATACGACGGTCGAGAACAAATACTGGACAATTTCTATAAACCCTACTAACTATAATAGATTCTCCTATTGGTATCACAACCTCGCAAGGGTCTATCGGTTCAGACCCTTTATTAAGTGTGCATGCGACCAACGGAGAAATATACGATAAGGTGGAGCCAAGGTCAATCAATGCATACATAGACCGAGAATAAACAAATAATATACTTGTAATCACATTAGGCGATGTCTCTTGATCCTGTCAGCTAGATAGGGCATAAATACGATTAACAGGACCGCTAGAACCTGAAGCTCCATGGCGACCTCTGCCACGGCCTATCGCTGCTGGAGTACCTCATTCCATGGGGTTCATAGCCACTGAAGTAGAAGAAGAAGCCTCGCCTGCTCTAGAAGTCTGGGAGGACCCTTTTGCACTAGCTCTGTTAGGACAATTATGCATTTGGTGGCCTTGACGACCATAAATAAAGCAGTCACTTATAGAACGAAAGCACTCCCCCGAGTGACGTCTCCCACACAGAGAACTCTGGGGCATAGTAAAACCCTGCGGATTACCAAAACCCGGCCCTGCCCCTAACTAACTAGAGACAGATGGTCTCCTACCAAAGGTTTACGGAGGTGTGCTTTGCACTGGTCGAGGAGGAGGCCCACTCAGCTACAGTCGAGACTGCTTGCCCCAGAAATCTACTACTAAACCGGATGACATAGCCCTCTTTAGCGGCCCTCTATCATCTGTTCTGTCTGCCTGGCGTCCTCGACGTCGATCCTCCATCCCCTGGTATGCGCCTGAATATGAGCAATATCCATCCCCGGTTGGGCAACCAATACCAAACAACTATCCACATAATATAAATCAAGCCCCATAATATAGCGATGCATGCGATCTATCATGCTGGAAATGTGTGCAGGTGCATATCGGACTAAAGAATCGAATTCCAAACTATACTCCCGAACCCACCGGCCTCACTGCTATAGCATCAAAAATCTATCCTGCCTGGCGCATCTAATCTCGGGGGGTAAAAAGTGAGCCAGGAAAGCTTCAGTAAATTCTCCCCAAATCGCAAGTCGGGCATTTGCACCTCGAGCCAGCAACCACGATTCATACCAATTCTCCCTAATGTCCTGCAATTGATAGGATGTCAACTCCACTGATTCTACTTGTGAGGCCCCAATCACCCTCAAGGTTTGCTGCATTTGTCTCACGAACTCCTGAGGATCTTCTGAAGGTTTGGACCCACAGAACTCTGGTGGTCCACAAGCCAAGAAATCATGCGCTCGGGAACTATCTCGATGGGCTACCTGACTACTTCCAGACTCTAATCTGTGGGACTATCGCGCCACCACCTACATCAACAACTGCACTACCTCCCATAGCTCCTCAATTTCTGTGCCTGGCGGGGGAGTAGGAGGTTCTGATGCTTGGCCCTCTGGGCTTAGTAGGGTGATCGAACCCGCTGTCAGGAATACAGTCTTCGGCTCCAATCGATCAAGAGCCTGGGTAGTTCCACGACAATGTTGGGCCCCATCTGCTACTCCAGGCCTTCCTCTATGGCCGACTAGTTGCTTCCTCGGTGGCATATCTGAAATTCAAATAATTTCTGTCATGGAGGAAAATCACCCTATTAACATAGCTCTAACGCACGATCTAAGATCAAAAGAAAAAGTAATATCCTAATGTCCTGTAATCTCTTTTTTATTGGTGCGGTGCACGACACACCGATAAATAAGACTGTACTAGACACGGTCTGTTGACACTCCGAGGACTAACTGCTCTGATACCACTTCTGTCATGACCCAACCCAGGGGCCGTGATTAGTGCTTGTTAGGCACCCAGACAAACACTAAACTGGATTGCCATTCACAATAACTAAGGAATTTTCTCAAAATTTCGATAGAGTTTCCTCTGTTTCACTGACTAGCCTCACCTACAAATAGCGAACCCAGCAACAACAAACATCACTATGCATATATACGCGGGCTGACAAGGTCACCGCTGCGGCAAAACCACCCAACAAATGTATTTTACAAACGAAGTCACACCAACACAGATCCTACACCCACATGTATCCACAGACCTCTAAACACACAAACAGGATCATAAGATGGGACAGGGCCCCATCATACCCTCGAATATGTATACAAATGCAAAGTATAAAAAATAAGAAAACATGTATATACTAATAGACTGCTCCTGAGGCAAGGGAGCACTTCAACGGTAGGCGAAGATCCTAAGAAGATGACTCTCTAACCTGTTCATTTGTAACTGCGAGCATGGACGCAGCAACGAAGGGAGGGGGTCAGTACGAAATACATACCAAGTATGTAAAGTGGAAAGAACAAAATATGAACAAACATAATAATTCCAACGAAATGTATAACTCAAACCTGTATCCAAACATAAACAAATATTTCTCTTTTTAACCTATCAAAATAATGCGTATCAGACGGGAACGATGGCGACCTCCAAACTCATGCCATACCATAGCCTAACACCATAAATTTCAAATCTCCGACAACTCCAACACAAGCCCCAACTGTAGCCTAAGTGAGCCAAGGTGAACAGCGGCCAAGCACTCACATCATAGGATAGGTGAACTAGGGTGACGACACCAAGCGTCATGTATCGTAATGCATAAAGGTCATCATGCCTATTGATTGAGCTGAGGCAACGGTGCCACGTACTCCCATGAGCCGAGGCGAACTCAGCCCAGTACTCACACGTCATGATGCCATCCCAAACCCATCTCCTTATGTCTCCAAGCTAAGCAAAGTTGGCCCATGGGCAAACCAACTCGCCGTATCCAACCTACTTTGTAATATATAGACATATATACATATAATTATACATGCGCATGAAATAACTGGCCTGGGAACCGGTGAACAATGCTAAAAGGGCACGGACAGAGTTGTGAGAATCATATGCATAAAAACTATTTTCAAAACCTTAGAAATATGTAAATTTATCATTTATGAAGTCAAAGAGTTCTTATTCAAGAATCCCTATTTTTTTCTAAAACTGTGCAACTTCACATTTAATGGTGATTTCGGAATAAATTGAACTTATAGTTTCCAAACTACTTATTTTTTGGTCAAAAGAATATTATTCATAGATTCTAGTATTCAAGAATTACGGATGAGGTTCATTTATCATAGAATTGGCCAAAAAAGAACATAAATTATATTTAAACCCACTTTGCAAAGAAAGAGAGATTTTTCAAATATTCGACGTAAACCAAATGTATCATTTCATGCCAAGAGATAGAAAACCTTTACATACCTCAATTTTGCTTGCCAACTAGCTCCAACATAAGGTCAATCCAACTTAGACTTCCAGATGTTCAGTGTCGACACAATTATAATAATGCCAACGATTAATATAAATATCGTGCCTTATTTCCTAACTTTTTAGTTGTAAATTTATAAAAATTTCGGCAGCATTTCCCCTTAAAATACGCTACCTCGAAAATTCAACTCGGCTCAAATAATCATCATCACCACCAACAACCTATAACATCAATAAAACTTTTCCAATACCACCACAACATCAAAACACCACAAAACTTTATTGTGACATAAATAGTGAAATAGGGCAGTAGTGATTCAAACTTATATCTACCATATTCAAGCCTTCCTATATTCTCCAAGAACCATAATACATCGCCCTAATGCCCAATGCAAAGCCCCAACGCTAAAACATAACATTATACCTTTGACGAGACTCCAATTCAAGCTAACTTTCGTGTAAACATTAATATAATTTTTCCCAACACTTCTTTCACCCCACAAGGACTACTTCCATGACAAATAAACAGAAACACATAACTATAAATCCATATATCATCAAATGCAACTTGTACTCAATTCAAACGCAAATTCAAAATTCAAAATTCAATTAGTAACCAACATTTTTTCGTGTTTTACCTTCATTAGAATTCACCCCTAACACACCCACAAGCTTTAATTAACAAGAATTAAGCTAGACATTAACATACCTTTAAAGCTCCTTACAAGACCCACATCTTTCTATCCGTCGAACCAAGCATTTTCTTGACTAACTAATGCCTCTACGCTACTCAGGGGGTCCAATATAATAAGCTTGAAGCATCAAATAATCGAAAACTCAGAAAAAAATAATTTTGGTTTTCCTTGGTACTTGGCCGAGACCCTCCAAGTGTTTTCTCCAAAATTGTTTCTAAGTATCACTCTTGTGGAAGATAATTCCCACAAGGTGATATATATAGACCAAGTCCACCACACATGGACCTATAGAATTTGGACACACATATGACCCTACAACCTTTTATTCTTAAGGATTAAACTTAGCACAAAATCTACATTTGGTCTCAAACTTTACCAAATTGAACCAATTAAAGACTCATGGGTTCTAACTTACGGGGTCTAACAAGAGCGTACCATTCAGATGTTGATGGATATGTTGAGACCCTGTGCCATTGACTTTAAGGCTGATTTGAATTACCACTTGCCTTTGATTGATTTTGCCTACAACAATGGCTTCCATCCGAGCATTCAGATGGCCCAATATGAAGCCCTATATGGGAGGAGGTGTAGTTCGCTGATTGGATAATTTGAGGTAGGTCAAGTAGAGTTTATTAGGCTAAACTTGGATCACAAAGCTATGGAAATGGTGAAAATAATTTGAGAAAGGCCGAATACTGCACAGAGTCGACAAAAATCTTGCATGGATGTTAGATAAAGAGAGTTAGAGTTTGAGGTCAATAATTAGATATATTTTAAAGTGTCACTCATGAAGGGTATGATGAGGTTTGGAATAAAGGGAAGTTGAGTTTGAGCTACATTGGCCCTTATCAAATCATAAAGAGATTGGGCAATGTAGCGTTTGAGTTGGAGTACCATCAAAGTTAGAGGCCATTTACCCAGTCTTCCATATTTCCATGTTCAAAAAGTGTTTGGGAGATCCAAAACTAGTTGTACCTTTAAATAGTATTGGAGTTAAAGATAGCATGAGATCTGAGGAGATCCAAGTTCAAATCTTTGATAGCTTGTTCACAAGTTGAGGCCAAAAGGATGGCGTCTATCAATGTATTATGGAGGAAATAATTCGTAGAATAAGCTACTTGGGAGGCGAAAGAGGATATGAAGGCCAAATACCCTCTTTTGCTCCTGCTTGCTAATGATGTGAGAGTTGATGGTAATGATTTCCATTTAAATTCTTGAATTTGCATTCCTTGAGTACTATTTTTTATTCTCCATATAATAGACGATCAAGTTCTACAGTCTGAGTGAAGATTGATGTCATTTGTTTATTGTTTGATTTCTCTACTTGCTAAATTTCCTGATGAATTGGTTGCATGAGTGAGTTGAGAGCTGGTTGATTGTTAGAGTCATAGGCAAATTTGTGGCTTGACTAAATACCTATGTTTCTCTTCATTCGAGGACAAATGATTCCAAGGGGAGATAATGTAAAACACCCTAATTCCTTCTACCTGATTTGGAATAAATGTGCAGGATCATGCTAAGGAACAATCTGAGAAAACTTGTAAACATAGGTTTATGAGGGAGGTTTACGACTTGTAAAGAGGTTTATGACTCATAGGATGTGTTTTGTATGAAATTTTAGTGACTTGGATTGCAAGTTCGTCTTTCTCAGGAGAAGGATTTTATGACTCGTAAAACACATTATAACTCTTACAAGAGGTTTCGTACTAATTACCAGTGACTCCAACTTTCTGATCCCTAGTTTACGAAGGGCCTTATATGACTCGCAAAATCACCTATGACTCATAGACCCCAATGATAGTTTTAATAAGGGGTATTTTTGTCCTTTTAGATTCCTTTTAATTAAAACACTAGATGTTTTTCGGCTTGAATAGTGTCTTGAAACTAACCTAGTTGTACTCATTTATCATTCTTCATCTTAGGGAAATTCTTGAGAACATGGAGGAGAAGGAGCAATTAGGGTTTCAATTCAAGCACAAGGTTTGATTGAGGTTTGATTGTTTCTTCAAACCCAGGTATGTAAGGCTTACCAAAATATGAAATTCCTTTCCTCAGATGCCCCTTAATTATTCTTGAGTCAAGATTTGGATAAGAGTAGAGACATGACAAATTCTACTACCCTAACTTTGAATCTTTGTTTTCATCATGAGGTCTTATTATACTCGCATATTTCATACTTGATAGCATGAACCCTAAATCAAATGATTTTATGATATTCTATTTATATCGTTGTATATTTGAGTTTATGTAAATTGAGCATTTAGAGTTGAGTAATTTGAGCATGATTGAGTATGAGTATGTTGCATTGAGTCACATATATTGCTAGATATGAGTATTTTGTTTGTACAACCTGAGAAGTCATGTTGAGTGAGTCTAAATAACCATTTGAGTCTGAGATGAAATTTGCTAATTTGCATTGATTGAATGAGGTGATAAATGATTGGGATGAGATACTCCAAAGAGGTAGAGTTTTGAGTTGATTGCTGAATTGAGTTTTGAGTTGATTGATGAGTTGATTTGTGGGTCGAGCATATTTTACTCTTGGGAAAAGTGTCGAGCATCGAGAAGGGAGCAAATATACATCTACTTTCACTGATAGAACTACATTGTCTGCATAGGATAGTCATTATACCTCGTTCTGGCAACTTTAGTCCCACAAGTGGACATTGATTATAGATCTAAGAGAGAGCTGATTGCCCCTTTTCATGGCAAGTTAAGGACGAGTATGGCAATGACGTCAAATTCATTGTGCATCAGCAAATTATAGGTGGTGAGATGATGATGTGGCTTAAGTCAAACTCTCAAGCAACATTTATTGAGCATGATGTTTTCAATTGAGTTTATTCGTATTGAGCTTACTTTTAAAAACATGATTTACTCTAACTTGCATAAACTAATTTGAGCATGAGTTGTTAAGTCAATGCAACTGAGTTGAGCTCTACTTTTCTTGAGCTATTTTATATACCAGTATATTACATGTAATAAGGTCCATTTCGGTCTGAATCATATTATTATGCAGATACAAATGGTAGAGGACTTCAGACTATGCATCACTGAGGTCCAGATAAGTACAATTCCAGAATTAGTGAGTCCTCCTTGCTTTCCAGAGGAGCCCTTTTACTTTCCATTTTGATTTAGTACATTTTCTATGTTTGATTTGGGGTGTTCATGACCTATCATGACACCATCTAGATTATTGAGTAGAGGCTTCATAGACACAAAGTAGAGTATATTGTTGAGCATTTCACATTCTAAACTTATTTACTGAATACTATTAGTAGTGGAGCTACATTTTGTTTCATATAATGTCTTTCTATTCTCTTGTTGTTGTGTTGATGTGATTATGAGGCCAAGCAGATTTCATGGGGAATCAACAATGGTTATTCAAGTGCCAACCATACCAATGGTACCCTTCTAGGGCATGGCAATGATTTTAACTCCATGAGCATATACCCACCATGTTTGAATAAATTTACTTGCCAAGGATTTTTATGTTGATGAAAGATTATTGTATTAATTTCAAAACAAGCACGTTATGATAATTTATGGGCTCCAAAGGATGTATTAAGCTTACGAAAGTTTCTATGATTTGCAAGTAAATTATTGGGCCCTTATTCTATGTTTTCTTCTCATATGAATTGTGAATCCTACTAGAAGGGGTTATGACCTTTGATATATTCGTCACCCTCTAGTATCAGACAAATGTCTACATAAAGGGGTTATGATCTAAGCTATATTCCTCATCCTCATGTATGATTTAATACTATGCACTATTTAGTGCCTACATGAAGGGGTTATTACCTATGGTATATTCTTCACCCTCATGTACTATTCAGTACCTAATGGAAAGGGTTATGACCTAAGCTATATACTTCACCATCTAGTACAAGGTATTGAATGAAATACTTATGCCATGTTCTTACGTTTTATAAGTTACGTAAGTTATAATTAAGCTTATGATATATTATGTAAGTTGGACTATCTTCATGCATGTTTTAACTTAAGCATTGATTATACATGTCATATTGAGCTTATGTCCATTGATTATGATTATGTATCTCTATTATTATGTCTTATGTTCCTTGTTACATTTCACCCCGCATTCTCAGTACATTTCCAATACTAACACATACTTTTTGTCTACTAATCTAACCATGTAGGGACTGAAGCTCCTATTCACTCTTCTCTTTATGGCTAGATGATTGTTCGAAGATTACTAATGGTGAATCCTCCACTCTGGGGACAATATCCATCTACTTTCATTCTTTTATTTAGTCTACCTTATTTTGGAACACTATCTTTGAGGGTGAGCACGGGAGATCTCTCGTTCCCCGATCCATTCATAGTTAGAGGAGTTATTGGATACATGGGTTGTCTGTTATGAGCTCGACTCTTACTATATATGCATATTGTTGGAGTGTCACAGCACAAGCATTGGGCCTAGGTGTGACATAGCGAATGGGAAAACCGAAGGAACCCCAAATAAGATTCGTAAATTGTCATTACACATACTTAGTCGCGGTAGCATTTAAAGATATATAGATTAAGAATAGGGCCAATGGGGATAAGGGAAAACTTGCATGAACATCATAATCAAGAGACAAGAGTCAAAGCTCATATATAAATTCACAACATGTCTAACAAGCATCTCTAATACACAGATAGAGCGAGGCCAAGACAAACCTACTGGGCTTACCCTCATAGTCAAATAGTACATAAGAAAGTGTCTCAATACATAATAATAGCAACAAAGACTAAGGTCCCCGAAGTAGAGGACTCACAAACTAGCTTTGAATAAAACCGATCTAGCAACGTGGACTAGTAGGATGATCAGCTTGAGCACTGGTCGCTACATGGTGATATCATGTAGGCAAGAGTATGCATTAGTACGTTTGGATGTACTAAGTATGTGAGGTTTAATGCAACAATAGATGGACATCATACTAAAAAGGCATACATAAGACTATAGGCTTAGTATAACAATATGGCATATATGATCAATGCATAAGTAAAACATACTTTAAGTAACTCATGCTTATATAAGATATCATATGTATAGAAGATACCAAGCTAGAATCCTAACATGGTTAGGAGATGCCATTCATACTTGGACACACTGGTGTCAAGGTATACACCCCTCACATGGTCAATGCCATTCACACGTGGAGGCTCTGGTGGAAAGGTACATACCCTTCACATGGTAAAAGCCATTCACTCCTGGACACCCTAGTGGCAAGGTACATACCTCTCACATGGTTATCCGGGCTCCTATACCCCTATCCCTATATCGGGCATAGTCTATTCTAACACATTATATAGAACATATACATATTATGTACATAAGCTCATTTCATCTACATAACATCAACCATATCATATCTCATGCTTTGGACCTTCAATTCCTTAAGAAACCATAACCAGACATTTTGTCAAACACCTTGAGGATGTGTAATGGGGGTAAAAGTTCATGCAATTTAGAGATGAAATCATGTAAGAAAATCTGTAGTAAAACCATTAATCAACACCTTGCAACACCCCTAAGACATTAACATTAAAACCCCATACCAAATCCCACATTAGATCCAAGATTTAGAGCTCAAAATATGCTAACACAACCATACTTTCATGAACTAAAATCATTATGCAGTAAATTTCTCAATACACAAGACCCACATGTAAAATCAACTTTAAATTATGAACTATTAGCAAAAAGGAGGCTTAGGCACCATGGGTGTAAGGACCCAATGGTTCAACACCACATAACTCGACTTTGGAGAACCCCTAAAGAAAATTGGAAATGGAGATTTGAAGCTTGAGTGAGATCCTTGATGAAATCCCTAAGATTGGTCTTGAGTTCGGCACCTGAATTTAGGAGCAAATATTTGGATAAGTGTCTTGGTGAGTATTGGGGAATATTTAGGGTGCTATGAGGGTAAAATGATGCTAAGTATAGGCAAAAACATGTTTGGGAAAACTTAGGCCCAACATTTAGGAAAATCTTGACGAACTATGAAAAATTGTGCAGAATTTACACACTCCACATTGCGGAGAGGTCGCGGACCCTTACTGGAAATTGCACCAAGTGCAAATTTCGTAAATTGATTCCTTTGGTTTAAAATTTAGGTTATACACATGTTGCACTAATTTCAACCCCTTGAACAAGAATATGAAGTTGGATTTTTGAAATAACAAACAAATTTTTAGATATATGGAAAACAAGATTCCGGGCACTTTCGAGGCACGTTTTTGGGTCGTTTTAATATCTCCCACTTGGGAACATTCATCGTCAAATGTAGAAGAAATATACTACATAACAATAACCATGAACAAATCGTAGCCAACATGGATGCAACATTATATTTAAAACATCACTAAAAAATCTGGTCCCAACAAAGCCACCTCTCCGACCTCAAACCAATCCACCAGTAATTTATAACAGCTACTATAAAGGGCCTCAAAAGGAGCCATACTGATGCTAGAGTGATAGTTATTTTTGTAGGCAAACTCTATCAATGGAATATGGTCATCCCATCTACCTTTAAGCTCTAAGACACTAGTCCTAAGCATATCCTAAAATGTTTGAATTGCCCTTTTGGCTTGACCATCCTTTTGAGGGTGGAAGGCCGTACTAAGGTGAACTTTGGTACCAAGACCCCCTGGAAAAGACCTCCAAAAATGTGAAGTGAATTGTGCACCCCAATCTGATATAACAGATAAAGGAACCCCACCTAACCTCACTAACTCATGGATATACAACCTTGCATACTCTTCAGCCACATATGTAGTCTTAACTAGTAGAAAGTGAGCCGATTTCATCATCCTATTAACCACTACCCATATGGAATCAAAACCTTTTCTAATCTTGTGCAATCCAACCATAAAATCCATATTTTAATCACCTCCCACTTTAAAGTAGGAATCTCTATGTATTGGGTTAGGTCACCCAGCCTTTTATGTTCGGATTTGACTTGTTGACAACTATGGAAACCAGAAAAAAAAATTAGCAATGTCCCTTTTTATGCCTCCCCGCTAATACACATCCCTCAAGTCTCTATACATTTTGGTGGAACCTGGGTGGACAAAATAAGAAGAGTTATAGGCCTCACCAAGAATTCTCTCCCTCAAACCATCAACAGATGGCACACAGAACCTACCTTGGTTTCTAAGGGACCCATTTCCCCCTTGGGAGAAAACTTCTATTTTTCCCTCTTTCACCAAGGCCTTTAATTAAATTAAGGAGGAGTCTAGACATTGTTTTGCGATCACCTCATCAACTAAAGAAGTTTAGAACTATCAACAATAATCACTCCATTACCCACATCTTCCAACCTCACCCCTAGTCTAGCCAATCTATGTACCTCCCTAGACATCTCCCTATCACCACCATCCAGATGAGCTAGGATACCCATAGACACCCTACTCAAAGCATTCACCACAATATTTGCCTTAAATGGATGGTAATGAACACTCATGTCATAGTCCTTAATATGTTATATCCACCTTCTTTTTCTCAAGTTGCGATCTCTTTGTGTGAAGACATATTGGAGGCTCTTATGATCGATGAAAACATCAACATGCACCCCATACAAATAATGACGCCAAATCTTTAATGCAAACACTACATTGGCCAATTCAAGATCATGGATTCGGTAGTTCATTTCATGCACTTTGAGCTGCCTAGAAGCATAGCTATGACCTTATCATTTTGCATTAGCACACAACACAAACCAACTCTAGATGCATCACAATACACAACAAAACCCTCAATCCTATCTGGTAGTGACAATATATAGGAGCGGACACAAGTCTATCTTTCAATGTGTGGAAACTCTTCTCACATTCATCTGTCCACACAAACTTCACCTTCTTTTGAGTCAATTGTTTCATAGGGTAAGCAATGGAGGAGAACCCATCCACAAACCTTCTATAGTAACCTGCATGGCCCAAGAAACTCCTAATATCTAATGGGGTTAATGGTTTAGGCCAATTTCTAATCGCATTGGTCTTCTTAGGATCCATCTTAATACCATCCCCTAACACCACATGATCTAAGAATAAAACCACATACAAATAAAACTCACACTTGTCATATTTTGCAAACAATCGCTCCTCCCTCAATCATTGCAAAATAACACTTAAATAGCCTATATGCTCCTCCCTACTATGTGAATAGATCAAAATATCATCAATGAAGATCATAACAAAGGTTATGATAGGGCTTGAAGACCCTATTCATTAGGTCTATGAAGATGGATGGTGCATTAGTCAACCCAAAAGACATTACCACAAATTCGTAGTGCCCAAATCTAGTCCAGAAGGTCGACTTGGGAATATCATACTCCCTTACCCTCACTTGATATTACCTAGATCGAAGATCAATCTTAGTGAAAAAGCTAGCCCATTGGAATTGGTCAAACAAGTCATCAATTATTGGAAGAGGATATATATTTTTTATAGTGACCATAATCAGTTGTCGGTAGTCAATGCACATTCTAAATAAGTCATCAATTCCTGGAAGAGGATATATATTCTTTATAGTAACCCTATTCAGTTATCGGTAGTCAATGCATATTCTAAGAGTCCCATCTTTCTTCTTTACAAACAACATCGATGCACCCTAAGGTGATTGGCTAAGTCTAATATATCCCTTCTCCAATAAGTCTTTCAATTGTTCCTTTAATTCCTTCAACTCCGTTCTGATGAGGGGGACGGGAGATAAGTTGACTATCGGGAAGGAGATCTATGCCAAAATCTATCTCCCTTTTGAGAGGGAGACCTGGAAGGTCATTTGGGAAGACATCTAGTAACTTTTTTACAATGGGGACTCACTCAATGGAAGGGACTTTGCACTCCACATCTTTGAGCCTCACTAGATGATACAAACACCCCTTGGAAATCAATCTATGGGCTTTAATGCATGAGATGAATCTGCCCCTCACTACCACATCATGACTTTTCCACTTAATTACAAGTTCATTTGAAAATTTAAAATTGATCCTATGGGTTCTACAATCAATAGAGGCATAGTATGAATGCAACTAAGCCATGCAAAGATAACATCAACATCAACCATATCTAATTCAACAAGATCACAAGGTAAGATTTTATGCAAGATGCAAACCGGACAATTTCTTTACATCTCCTAGCAACAATAGATGTCCCAATAAGAGTGGATACCTCCTATGACTCATGCAATAACTCCGACTCAACATGGAACTTTTTTGCAATAAAGGGGGTAATAAAGCAAAGGGTGGCACGTGGATCAATCAAAGCATATACATCAAGATCAAAGATTTTCAACATATCGGTAACAATATCGGGGACATCACCAAAACCCTTCCCTCCCATGTAGAGCATAAAATTGGTTATTCCTCGGGGCACCACCTTGAGGACCATCTCTACCCAATGGAACCGCATTTGCACCACAGACCTTGCCATAATTTCTTGGACAATCCATCTTCTTGTGACCAAGCTCCCCATATTCAAAACATGCATTGGAACCCCTAAAACATGGTCCCTTATGATTCTTTCAATATCTAGGACACACATCTTTAGGAGTCATTCCACCCAGACCTTGAGGACTAGGGAGGACATTGGCAAACCTCCTATTAGTAGCAAGAGCAGGCCCTTGGGCTTGATGATGTCTAGCACTTTTTGAAACCTACCTTCAAAACGGGCCCTTTTGACATCATGACTTCCTCATTCTTAACTTTTTTTCTTCCATTTGATTAGAATAATTCATCAACTGAGATAGATCTCTATCAATAATTAGCAAAGATGATCAAGACTCTTCACTAACCAAGAGGGAGAACCCCATAATAAACTTATTCATCCTTAACCAAGGATCCGCCACCAAGTGAGGAACATACATTGAAAGTTGATTAAATTTGAGGACATACTCCCTCAAACTCAAAGCACCTAGTTTCAAGTTCATAAACTCTACCAACTTTGCCTTCCTAAGCTTAAGAGGGAAGAACCAACTAAGGAAAGCCAATTTGAATTCCTCCCAAATCACCACATAGCCATTACTCATCTCACCCTTCCATTGATCATACCAAATTTAGGCTACCCCTTTGAGTTAGTACTCCACCGAGTCCACCTTTTTGTTTTGCCCAAAACCTATGTTAGACAAGATGTTGTAGACTTCATCAATGAACTCTTGTAGATCTTCATCCATCCTGGACCCATGGAAAACTGGAGAATTCATCCTTATGAAGTCTCTCACCTTAGCTCCCAGGGTAGTAGCATGAGGGGCTTGGGCCCCTTGTTGGACTTGGTTGCCACCACTTAGGCAAGCATAGTGAGGGCATCGTAGAGTTCACCATTGTTAAGTTGCTCCTCGGGAGTTTGGGCACATCTTCCTCTAGTGTTTGTCATGATCTAGCATAGCAAAGAAAAATCATTCAGGGGGAAAAGCTTACCATAACTCTATAGTATGACTTAGAATATGAAGAAGGGAAACATTTCCTAAAATGCCTTATAGCCTCCTACTCATAGTCATAACACTTAACAACCATGAATAGGACTCTATTCGATGTGGTATGTTGGACTCTGAGGATATGTCAACCTACTGCTTTGATACCAAGTTTGTCACAACCCAAGACAAGGGCCTAAACGTGACATGACGAATGAAAAAATCGAAGGAACCCCAAACAAGCCTATTAACTTACCACTATACATCCTTAGTCGCGAAAACATATAAAGACATATCTATTAAGAAAAGGGGAAATGTGTCTAAGGCAAAACTTGCATGAACATCGTAATCAAGAGATAAGAGTAAAAGCTCATACATAGATTCACAACATGTCCAATAAGCAAATCTAATACATAGATAAAGCAGGGACTAAGACAGTGCTACCGGGCTCACCCTCATAGTCAAATAGAACATAAGAAAGTGTGTCAATACATAGATAATAGCAACACAGACTAAGATCCCCAAAGTGGTGGACTCACCAACTAGCTTTGTGTAGAACTGATCTAGCCACGTAGAGGAGGAAGATGATTAACTTTAGCACAGGTGCCTATATAGTGATATCATGTAGGCAAGAGTATATATTAGTACATTTGAGTGTACTAAGAATATGGGCTGCAATACAACAATAGAAAGACATCATACTCAAAATGTATACATTAGACAATAGGGATAGTATAACAATATGACATGTATGATACATGCATAAGTAAAACATGCTTTAAGTAACTCATGCTCATATAAGATATTATATATGTAGAAGAGACTAATCTAAATTAGTTGGGAGTTTCCATTCACACTTGGACACCCTGGTGGTAAGCTAAACACACCTCACATGGTCAATGCCATTCACACTTGGACACGGTGGCAAGGTACACACCTCTCACATAGTCAATGCTATTCACACCTGGACACCCTGGTGGAAAGGTACATACCCCTCACATGGTATATGACGATCACACTTGGAGACCTTGGTGGCAAGGTACATACCTCTCACATGGTTATCCAGGCTCCTATACCCCCCCTCACGGATTAGGCATGTTCTAATGCAACATATTATATAAAACATATGTATGTCATGTACATAAGCTCATTTTATCATTATAACATCAATCATATCATATCTTATGCTTTGGACCTTTTATTCCTCAAGAAACCATAACTGGACATTTCACCATCAATCAACACCTTTCAACACCCCCAAGACATTCATATTAAAACCACTTATCAAATCAAACATTTGATCCAAGATTTAGAGATCAAAATATGCTAAAATAACCATACTTTCATGAACTAAAATCATTGTGTAGTAAATTTCTGAATATATAATACCCACACAACTTTAAATTATGAAATATTAGTAAAAAGGAGGCTTAGGAACCATCAGTGAAAGAACCCAATGGATGAACACCATATACCTTGACTTTGGAGAAACCTTGAAGAAGATTGAAAATGGAGACTTGAAGCTTGAGTAAGATCCTTGGTGAAATCCTTAAGATTAGTCTTGAGTTTGGGATTTGAATATAAGAGCAAATATTTGGCTAAGTGGCTTGGTGAGTATTAGGGAATGTTTAGGGTACTATGAGAGTGAAATAAGGCTAAGAATAGGTAAAAACACATTCGAGAAAACATAGGCCTAACACTTAGAAAAATATGGACAAACTAAGAAAAATAGTATAGAATTTACACCTTTCTATGTCACGGAGAGGTCTCGGACACTCCAGGAAATTGCACCAAGTGCAAATCTCATAAATCGATTCCTGTGCGTCAAAATTGAGGTTAGACCCTTGCCCCTCTAATTTGGACCCCTTTAACAATAATATGAAGTTAAATTTTTGAAATAACAAACGAATTTTTATATAAATGGAAAATAAGATTCTGTGAACTTCTGAGGCATGCTTTTAGGCACTTTTTAGAGTTGTTTCATGGAGTTTGCCCTTAGTCCCCTTATCTCATTTGTGGTAAATGCTTGCTGTGTTGACAAGTTGGAAGTTCTACGTCCCTTAATGACCCTATAGTGTGAGTCATACTTACCCCTCCCCATAGACTTATTTGCTATGTGATTCATGTTTATGCTCTTCCCTATCACAAAACCATAGTATGAGCCCAAATCCCTGTTTCCCTTATAAATTATGTGTTATGTACTTAATTATTTCTTATTGCTTCCGTGAACCCAATGATGTTCTATGCAAGCTTAAGAGGTTTGTTTGGGGATCCTCTTCGTGCTCCCATTTGCTGTGTCACATCTAAGCCTTAGGCTTGGGTCGTGATACTCGATTCTCGGTTGTCATACGATTGAATCTATCTTTTGCTAATTTAAATTTCAATGAGGTCTTTTCCTTCTGATATCTTCTACTCACATATCCAAAATAAGAAGAAAGAAATTAAATAAAGATTTTTGAAAATGAAATACCACGAGGGGCATGTATCCATACCTTGTATTTTGCCCTAGGTTTAAGGTATAACAATTGGAAGAAGCCCTTTTCCATGTTCATTTTTGTCAACAATAAGAGCATAGAAGAATTTGTTGCATAGCGATAACCGTACAACAAGTTTCTTCAATTTTGAAGGAGTATCATTACTCATTAGAGGGAGAGAGAGAGAGAGAGAGAAAGTGAGAGAGGGTCTCTCTCTCTTTCTCTCTCTCTTTATATTTACATATATATATATATATATATATATATATATAACAAAGAAGAAGATTACAAATGTTCACATAAATGAACTTTCTTTTGGCTCAGTTTGCTTGGCGTCCACACTTTCAATACATTTCTTAAAGCCAAAGAACTTATCGTCCTCTGTCACATTATTTAGCATTACCAATAGTCAACATAGTCATGAAGCTAAAATTTTGTATTAGCCTTTTTCACACCTTAATTACCGTACAAACCTTCTGCACACCAAAATTATTTGGATAGTCGTGTTCACAGTAGAAATTATTTTATTAGTCTTGTTTACACCAGATGAAATTATTGAGAGCATAAATTTCTAATGCAATATTTCAGGCACTCCAAGATAACAAATCTAGGTTTTTATACATAAAAGTTATAGTGTATCAATTACTGTCTCTCTTTACATAGTAGTGTCACATGCAAGCACCCTAAAATTTATGAAAATAGCAAACATAGATTTTTATATTTTAAAATGACAGTTTAACGATTATTATATTAATTAAAATCATATAAAAAAGAACATTACCTAATGTCTTTAAAATTTCTCTACATATACGACTCAAGGATACAAAAATTTTAAATGATATGTTAAATAGAATAAAAGTATTTCATTTTTTTGTTGGGATAAGAATTTGCTCCGACTTTGTTATTTTCTCCTCTAATAAATTTCTAAAACTTGTCATTTTTCTCCATAAGATTTCACCGGCACAAATTGCTGAATCCATCGACTAGGGATGTTCTAGCGTCCTTTGAAGTTTAGTGTTTGGACACAAATTCTCTAATAGAAGGGCCATAGATGGTCATTCTTGAAGGTAAATCATATTTTTATTTTATCACATAAACAAAGCTCTTGAGTTTGAGTTTCAATGTTGTTTCTCAACATAATATAATTTTTGAGTGCTTACTAATTCACGTCTATACATTACAAAGAATTAAAAATATTAAATACAAGCATTCACTATCGTATTATTAATTCAATTAAGCTAAATTTTTACCATCAATCATCAACAAAATATTTGTGCATATGTAAACAAATATCAATCAGTACTACCTTAAAAGTATCAAATCTAAAAATATAAAGTCAAAATACAAAAATATCCCTCACATAAAAAATAAATAGAACTTCAGCATTTGAAAGTTAAATTACTAAATTACCCTTCTTCAAAAAGAACTGCCATTAAATAACTATAATGGTCCCAACCATCTTAATTTCTCTGTCCCTTTTCCAACCTATACCACCCCTCAACAAAATCACCACCTTTGCAGCCAACACATTGAATAGATGCACCGTTTACCTTTTTGCTCTTTACAATAGTTAAATGCACATGTTGTTTCCCATCAAACATCTGACGCCTGAGTTTGCTAAATAAATGTGTCCTCATCCTACCCTCTCTACTTCTGATTGCACCCAAAAATTCCTCTTCTTACTTTCTTTTTCAAATATCACCATATTGAAAGGAATTTTTGGGTATAATCAAATGCACAACGCCTGGGTTTGATGAATAGATACTTTCTGATTACACATTTTCAACATGGAGGAAGTGATATTAATTTTATAGATGATTCGAAAGGTGATAGTCTTTGAAGTATACAGTCTCAATGTTGTCCCCACTAAACATACTTACAAGATATGATTAACTTATGTCTTCACTCTTTTAAAACAAACTTCGCCAGATGACATTGTCCCAACAAGCATCCAATTTATACATGAAATACCAATGAATGCATTGTAAGTTTCCACCTCTTTATTTTATTATCCTATTTACAAATACAATCTGTATCTATTCACTAACTTGTATTATAATCGCCGAACATCCACACCCTATATTATCATTATAATATTTTTTTGTTTAATGGCAGAACTGATAAGAATATTACACAGTTCCTCTCCACTGCTTCTCTATTTTACTTGCTTTTGTTATCAACTTTTACGTTCTCACATGATCATTGATAAATCATGTCTTACGGTTTTTCACTGTAAAAACCTTAGGCCTTATACACCCTTCATGTACTTTTGATTTCCTCTCATTTTCACCAGTTAATTATTATTTTGACAATGAACATATTTTGGTACGTTACTCTTTTCTTCTTTGCTTATTACTCTATCTATTGTATTAATTTGAGTTGTATATTGGTTCCTTTTTTCTTCGATTTTGTACAATCAAAGTATAAGTGGAAATGTTTAATCATTTTGTGGAGTGTTTTAGATAAGTGGTTAACGCTGTAGATAGCAGTTTAATAGTTTGTCACAATTTGATTGAAATGTACTTTGACGTGAAGTTTAATGTTGATAAGGAAAAATTATAACAAATAGAGTAAATGAGAAGTCAGAATTAATGCGGATGCTTAAGAGTCTTGTTGTACAATAACCCGTAAGAAGACCCCTACGGTATTGTATAGCGTGTCATTTTTAACCTTTTGTAGAAATTTAGCCTACCTTATTTGTGGACTTTTCACCTGCTCTGTTTTTTAAATCTCATCTTCAATGCACATTTATTTATACAATGAAGATTGGCAAACTTATAAATCTATAATACATTACTTGACTCTACAATCAAAAAAGAAGTATGAAAACTTAATGTCATGATCCTACTCTAGTGAGATTGCTTCTCGGAAATTACGCATGTCTTGTAGTGAACAATAAGGTGAAAACTGGTGAACAGAGTTGATGTAGGAGGTGTTTATCATTTTCTGTACATGTCATATTTTTTATGATTGTAATTTGTGATACTGCAATTCTATGGAGACCAAAAAATTACAGTAGGGACATCTCAGTTAGATGGGCATAAATAAGCAATGAACATTTGGAAACCTTTAATAATTCCTTGGATATATTTTCCATTTTAGAAGTATGATTATCGCATTTAAAAATCCAATAGACCTTCACAAATGGTAACTTACTGAATCAAAAAGATAATTAGTGCATTTTGCTCAAGAGTAACTAAGCCCACATCTTTCTTTGTAAAGCGATAGGATACATCAAACTTAACTCCTACAAAAACAACACCCTCATAATCCCATTTCTATCACCTCTCGAAAGGATAACTTCTATCCATTTCCTTCGCAATTCATCATTAAGCGTGAATTACAAATTTTGGAATCAGACTCTCTGCTAAGGTGAATTTCCATCAATCTTTAAGGAATCAGATGCATATGCATCTGCTTTACACTTAGTGCAACCTTCTTTGAATCCAACCATGCTAAATTATCAACCGCCATCTATAAATTATACGAACAAACTTTCTGCTAAAATTGCATTCTCATTCATCGGTAATGAATCTGATGTATTGCTTCCCTTATCCATGCATCCTCGAGTTCCTCCACACCAAATTGTTAAAATGGCAACTACATGAGTACAAACTTACTTTTGTAAATTGAATTCCCATTTAATAAATGTCATACATCTAGTAACGAACATTACCCCAATGCCTGAAAGGTTCCCGCCCATTATGGGGTAAGGGGGGTCGGATGTACGCAGCCTGATCTCTATGTTTAAAAACATAGTGCGACTGTTTCTAGATAAACCATGATAAGCATCGAAAGTTGCATTGACTAACTGCTACTTCACAATTGAAAGAAGCACTGACAGTTTAAAAAGCCATTTTGCTTTATTCCATCATACCCCAAATCCAAAAAATAGTGAATCTTTGTCTCCATCCGAGATTGATGGAAAAGTCATACATCTAGTAGTCCATACAAAAAATGAAAAGAAATGTCAAAGGAGCTGAAAGTAAACAACAGCTCGATTAGCATACTTCATAGAAATATGTTGTATGGTAAGGTAAGCATTAGCAACCAAATTCAATTTGCTTTGGATCCATGTTATTGGGATTCATTTACAAAGAAGAGTTTGTCCAATTATAATATCCACAACTGATAGAGAAGCAACAGTTGCCAAACGTCGAGAAGAGAATGGAAGTATCTTCTTCTTCTCTTATATATTGTTCCATTTTGCTTGAAAAAAAATCTCATTTAAATCTTTCATATTCTTTTTAATGCTTGAAAAATTCTTAAGAATATCTTTTCATAATAGAAAAAATATTTCTCATCTTTTATACTAATTCGTAATCATCATTGTTCTTTTACGAAATAATTTATTGAGGATTTGGTTTAGTGCTTCTCTATACTTATTTTTTTCCATTGAGACATTTCACTTATCTTTTTAAAGAACTTGGATCCTTTAACTCAAGTCTAAGTTCAATGAGAATGGTATCTTTGTTACTCAGGCTGGACCAGTAGGCATTTTCGCTCACAAGGAAGAATTTTTGTCAATTTACAACACAATCAATCAAGTGGTCAAACATGTGTTGTTAGAACCCGTAAGTCCTCAATTGGTTCAGTTTAGTAAAGTTTGGGACCAAATATAAATTTAATTTAGAGTGTAGTCTTTAAGATTTGAATTATGAGTGGGGTCATGTGTGGTGGCACTTTGTGATTGGTCCAAGAGGGGAACTTTGCCTATATATATGTATATATGTCTCTTGTATGCAGGAGAGTGTTCCAACACTTAGAAAAATAAGAAAGAACCAAGGTAGCCATAAGAAACCTCTCGGGTTGCTATAGTAGCAAGGAAAACAATTATTTTTTTTTCAATCTTTTGATTATTTGACACTTCATGCTTGGTATATTGGGTTTCCTCAGTGGCGTGGTGGCGTTAGTTGGTCAAGGAAGGGCTTGGTTTGATGGATATGAAGATTTAGGTCTAGTAAGGGACTTGAAAGGTATGTTAATTTCTAGCTTAATTTATGTAAAATCAAAGCTTGTGGGTGTGTTAGGGGTGCATTAAATTGAAGGTAAAACATGAAAAGAGGATTGATTGTTATCTTGAATTGTGAATTTGAAATTTGGGTTTGAATGGGGGCAAGCTTGCATATGAAAATATATTGATTTATAGTCATGTGTTTATGTTTATTTGTCAGGAAAATAGTCTTTGTGGGTGAAATAAGTGTTGGGAAAACTATGTGAATGTATACATGACGGTTAGCTTGAATTGGAGTCCCATTGGAAGTGTAATGTTATGTTTTAGCGTTGGGGGTTCGCGTTGGGAGTTGGAGTGATGTATTATACTTCATGGAGTATATAGAAAGGCTCGAATATGGTAGATGTGTACCTATATGTATGCTTCCCTGTTTTATAAAAGTTGTGCCATAATACGTTTTGTGGTGTTTTTGATGTTGTGATGGCATTGGAGAGGGATTATTGATGTTGTAGGTTGTTGTTGTTGTTGATTTATTATTTGAGCCAAGTTCAATTCTTGGGACTGCGTACTTTAAGGGGAGATGCTGCCAAAATTTTTATAATATTTAGAACAAAAAGTTAGGATTTAAGACCCGATATGGTTGTTAATCGTTGGTGTTATTGTACTTTGTCTAGACACTGGGCATCTGGAAGCATAAATTGGATTGGTATTACATTGGATTTAGTTGGAGAAACAAATTGAGATATGTAAAGATTCCTATCTCTTGGCATGAATTAGTTAATCTTAGTCAACGTCATACGTTTAAAAAATTCCTTTTCCTTCATAATTTAGGTCCAAATACCTCCTATATTCTCTCCGTGGTACTTTTATAAAAATTATATTTATATTTTAACTCTTGGATATGTCTATCCCGCAAGTCGTAAAAGTGTGAAATGGTTTTGTATGTTAAAAGAATGTATTTTATTGGAGGGCACAAATGCCCGTAACTTTCGACGAAAAGCCTAAATGGGATCTATGTTCATTCTTTGCCACAATTATGCTAAGTTAACTTCATCCTTAACTTTTGAGTCTTTAGAATCCATGAATGGTGATTGTTTGACCGGTAGTTAAATTGTTTGGAAAACTATAGATTAAAATTGTTCCGGAATTACTAACGCGTACAACTTTCCATAGAAATTCTAAATCACTTTAAAAAAAATTTTTGGAGCCTATTCTAGTAATGTGCATGATGGAAATTAAGTAAGTTCATTTGAAATCACCTTCATGTGTAAATTTGAGAAACCTTGACAAAATTCATAAACGAACGATTTCTTGATTTAAAAAAAAATGAATATTTTGCATATCACTAAGCCTATGGAACTAGTTTTTATGCATGTGATTCTCACGACTCTATTTGTGCCATTATGATCTCGTTCCCTAGTTCCCGAGCCAATTATTATCGTGTGTATGTATAACTATATATATATATATGTATATATATTCCGAAGTAGGTTGGATACGGTGGGTTGGTTTTCCCATGGGGCGGCTTTGCTTGGTTTGGAGACATAAGGAGCTGGGCTTGGGATATGTTGGCATCATGACGTGTGGGTACTGGGCCTCGTTCGGCCCGGCTCACGTGAGTACTTGGCCGTTGTTCCACTCGGCTCACTTATTGGGCATGATAACCTCTATACATTACGATACGTGAATGCTTGGCCGCTGTTCACCTCGGCTCACCTATCCTATGACGTGAGTGCTAGGCCGTTGGTCGCAAATCACTTATGCTACAGTTGATACTTGTGTTGGAGATTTTGGGGATTTGAAATTTCTGGTGTTATGCTATGGTATGGAGTGAATTTGGAGGTCGCCATCGTTCTCGTCCGGTATGCATTATTTTGAGATTCTAAATGATGAATTATTTTGATGTTTGCATGCAGGTTTGACTCATATATTTTTATTGGGATTATTACTCTCATTTATAAGTTGTACTTTACGCTTTACATATTCGGTACATATTTTGTACTGACCCCCTTCCTTCGGGGGTTGCATTTCATGCCCGTAGGTACTGGCGTACAAGCTAGAAAGCCATATTCTTAGGATCTCTGTCTATAGTTGAAGTGCTCCCTTTGCCTCAGGAGAAGATTTTGGTATATACATGTACACTTATTTCCTATATTTTGCATTTATATCTATTTGAGGGTATGACGGGGCCCTGTCCCATCCTATGATTCAGTTTGTATGTGTATAGGTCTATGGATACATGTGGGTGTAGGATATTGCATGTGGTATGACTACGTATTTATGATACATTTGTTGGGCAGTTCTACGGCAGCGATGACATTGTCGGCCCGCATATATATATTTATTGATGTTTGCTGTATGTTGGGGTTGTTGTTTGCAGGTTTGGTTAGTCCGTAAAATAGAGGAAACTCTCCCGAAATTTTGATAGATTCCTTAGCTATTATAGTTGGAAATCTCTTTTAGTGTTTCTCTGGGTTCCCAATCGGCACTAATTATGGTCCCTAGGTTGGGTCATGACTGAATTGGTATCAGAGCAGTTAGTTCTCGGAGTGTCCGCAGACCGTGTCTAATAGAGTCTTGTTTATCGGTGTGTTATGCACCACATCTATAAATAGGATGCTATAGGACATTTAGGATGTTACTCTTCCTTCTGATCTTAGATCGTGCATTAGAGCGATGTTAATAGGATGATTCCATCCCTGATAGAAATTATTTGAATTTCAGATATACCATCGAGGAAGAAACTAGTTGGCCGCTGGGGAAGACCTACAGTAGTAGTTGGGGCCCAACGTGGTCGGGCAACTATAAGGGCTCGTGATCAGCAAGAGCCAAAGATTGTATTCCCGACAGCGGGTTCGGTCACCATACCAGCTCCAGAGGTTCAGGCATCAAAATCTCCAACTCCCCAGCCAGATGTAGAAATCGAGGATCTACGGGAGGTAGTGCAGTTGTTGACTCAGATTATGGCACGTCAGGCCCATAGACAGGAGGCTGAAAGTAGTCAAGCAGCCCATCGAGATAGTTCCCAGGCCAGTGATTTTTTGGCTTGTGGACCACCTGAATTCTTTTTGTCCAAACCTTCAGAAAATCCTCAGGAGTTTGTGAAACAGATACAGCGGACATTAAGGGTGGTTGGTGCCTCCAAAGTGGAATATGTAGAGTTGGCATCCTATCGGTTGCATGATGTTGCGACAAATTGGTATGAGTCATGGCTTTTATCCCGAGGTGTGGAAGCCCAACATATAATTTGGGGCGAGTTCACTAAGGCATTCTTGGATCACTTTTTACCTCCAGAAATTAGGTGCGCCAGGGAGGACAGGTTTCTGATATTGAAGCAGCAGGGTCGGTTGGTTCAGTAATATAGTCTACAGTTCGACTCTTTGGCTCGATATGCACCTGTACATATTTCATGACAGATCATATGCATCACTTTATTGTAGGGTTGGATTCATATTATGTGGATAGTTGTCTGGTATTGGCAGCCATATCGGGTATGGATATTGCCTGCATTCAGGCCCATGCCCAAGGGATGGAGGATCGTCGTCAAGGACTCCAGGCATATAGGACAGAGGATAAAGGGCCGCCAAAGAGGGCTAGGTCATCCGGTTCAACAGCAAATTTTCGGGGCAGGCAGTCTTGGCCACCGTAGAGTAGGCCTCCTCCTCGACCAGTGCGAAGAACATCTTTGCAGACCCCCAGTAGGAGACCAGCTATTACTAGTCAGTCAGGGGCAGGATCGAGTTCCAGCAGCCAGCAGAGATTTACTATACCACTGTGACCTCGTTGCGGGAAACGGCACCCGGTGGAGTGTTTTTGCTCTATAGGTAACTATTTTATTTGCTGCCGTCAGTGCCACTTGATGCGGGATTGTCCTAATAGAGTTGGTGCAGAAGGGTCCACCTAGACTTCTGGAGCAGTCGGAGCTTCTTCTTCTGGTTCAGTTGCTATGAGACCTATGGGGCGAGGTACCCTAGCGAACAGGTTGCGGCAGAGCTCACGGTGGAGTTCCAGGTTCCAATGGTCGTGCTAACCACATTTATGCCCTAGCTGGCCGTCAAGACTAGGAGGCATCGCCTAATGTTACCACAAGTACATTATTTGTTTGTTCTCAAGCTATATATATGTTGATTGATACCTGTTCCACTTTGTCGTACATTTCCCCATTGGTTGCATGCACAATTGATATAGAGTCTGAACCAATTGACCCTTGTGTAGTTGTGACACGGATAGGTGAATCTATTATAGTTAACAAAGTTTATAGAAAATGGCTGGTATCTTCTCTGGACCACTGTACTCTGGCAGATTTGATAGTGCTAGATATGACGAATTTTGATGTAATCATGGGTATGGATTGGCTTGCTTCTTGCTACGCTAAGGTTGATTGTCAGAAAAAGTTAGTTCAATTTCAGTTTCCAGGAGAACCAGTTCTGGAATGGTCGTGTAATATTGCAACGCCAAGGGGTAAGTTTATTTCGTACCTCAGGGCCAGTAGGATTATCAGGAAAGGATGTCTTTATCACCTGGTTCGGGTACATGATGTGAATGTTGAGCCTCCGGCTCTCTAGTCCATTCCCATAGTTACTGAATTTTTGGACGTATTTCCGAACGTATTTCCGGACGAACTTCCTAGTCTTCCTCCAGTGCGAGAAGTGGAGTTTGCTATAGATCTATTGCCCGGCACTCAGCCTATCTCGATCACTCCATACAGAATGGCGCGTGCCGTGTTAAAGGAGTTGAAGGAGCAGCTCAAAATTTGTTAGAGAAAGGCTTTATTTGGCATAGAACCTCTCCCTTGGGAGCTATGGTACTATTCGTGAGGAAGAAGGATGGGTCGCTGCGGATGTGTATTGAGTACCAACAGCTGAACAAGGTAACTGTTAATAGTAAATACCCCCTCCCTAGGATTGATGATCTGTTTGACCAGTTGCAGGGAGCCAGGTATTTCTCAAAGGTAGACATGCGATTGGGGTATCACCAGGTGAGGGTGCGGGAAGAAGATATTCCTTAAATAGCATTTAGAACTCGCTATGGACATTATGAATTCAGAGTTATGTCCTTCGGGCTACAAATGCTCCAACGGTATTTATGGACCTTATGAATCGAGTGTTTAAACCATTCTTGGATGTGTTCGTGATTGTGTTCATTGATGACATATTAATATATTCTCGTTCTGAGGAGGATCATGCAGATTACCTGAGAACCTTTCTTGGCATTCTTCGTCGCCAAAAGTTATATGCAAAATTCTCGAAATGCGAGTTTTGGCTATCTTCGGTGGCATTCTTAGGCCATGTTATAGGAGCTAAAGGCATTCGGGTAGATTCCCAGAAAATTGAGGCCATAAGGAGTTGGCCTAGGCCCACAACGCTGGTGGAGGTACGTAGATTTCTGGGGCTAGCTGGTTATTATAGGAGATTCGTAGAGAAATTTGCTTCAATTGCAGTGCCTTTGACAAAGCTAACTCATAAAGGGGCGAAGTTCCAACGGTACGATGCCTGTGAGTGCAGCTTTCAGCTATTGACGGAAAAATTGACTACAACTCTAATTCTGACCTTGCTTGAAGGTCCAGACAGGTATGTGGTTTATTGTGATGCTTCTCATGTAGGTTTGGGGTGTGTATTAATGTAGCACGGCAAGTTGATAGCCTATGCTTCCCGACAGCTCAAGAAGCACGAACAGAATTACCCTACCCATGATTTGGAGTTAGCTACAGTGATCCATGCTTTAAAAATTTGGAGGTATTATTTGTACGGTGTTCATGTTGATATTTTTATAGATCAAAAAAGTCTCCAGTACATATTTAAGCAGAAAGAGCTGAATTTACGGCAGTAGGTTATGGGAGAAGCACACCATGCTCATTATTCTATTCACCCTGGTTCAACAAAGATGTATCATGACCTCACGTGCTTGTATTGGTTGGACGGCATGAAGTGTGATATAGCAGAGTTTGTTGCCAAATGCCCAAACTGTCAGTAGGTGAAGATAGAACATCAGAAGCCTGGAAGGTTATTGCAGGGAATGGAGATACCAATGTGGAAGTGAGAGATTATCAATATGGATTTTGTTACAGGCTTGCCTCACACTCGTTGAAGGTATGACTCTATCTGGGTTATGTTGATAGGTTGACAAAATTAGCTCATTTTCTTCCAGTTTGGACTACCTACTCGGTTGAGGACTATGCCAGATTGTATATTAAGGAGATTGTACACCTTCACGGTGTTCCTGTATCCATTATCTCCGATAGAGGCACCCAATTTACAACAAATTTCTCGCAGTCATTTCACGCCAGCTTAGGGATGCAGGTAAGTCTTAGCACAACATTCTATCCCCAGTCCGATGGTCAAGTCAAGCGTACTATCCAAACGTTATAAAATATGTTACTGGCCTGCGTGATGGATTTCCAAGGTAGCTGGGATGAGCACTTATCGTTGATTGAATTTACATATAATAAAAGTTACCATTCCAGCATTCAAATTATAATAACATATAATTTCGATTGGTTCAAAATTGGTGAGGCAGAGTTAATTGGACCAGATGTAATCCAGCAAGCGGTGGACAAAGTGAAACTAATTGGAGAGCGGATATTAGTGTCACGACCCAACCCAGGGACCATGATTTGTGCCGTTTGGGCATCCAGACAAACATTGCACCAAATTTCCATTTATAATAGCTAAGAAATTTATCAAAATTTCAACAGAGTTTCCTCTCTTTTACTGACTAACCACACCTACAAAAAGCAAATCCAGCAAACAACAAATATCAAAATACATATATATATGCGGGCCGACAAGGTCATTGCTGCGGTAGAATCGCCTAACAAATGTATCATACATACGAAGTCATACCACACATAATATCCCATACCCACATGTATCCACAGACCTCTACACAGACGAACTGAATCATAGGATGGGACAGGGCCCCGTTATACCCTCGAATATACATAAATGCAAAATATAGAAAATGTGTGTACATGTATATACCAAAAGATCTACTCCTGATGCAAAGGGAGCAATATCAATGGTAGACAGAGATCCTAGTAAGAAGGCTCTCTAACCTGTACGTCGGTACCTGCGGGCATGAACGCAGCCCCCCCAAAAGGAAGGGGTTAGTACGAAAAATGTACCGAATATGTAAAGCAAAAAGTACAGAATGTAAGTGAGAGTAATAATCTGAATAAAATATATAAGTCAAACCTATATGTAAACATTAAAATATTTTTTATTTAAAACATCAAAATAATGCAGATCGGACGAGAACGATGGCGACCACCAAACTCGCGTCATAACACAGCATAACACCAGAAGTTTCAAATCTCCAAACTCTCCAACACAAATCCCAACTGTAGCATAGGTGAGCTGAGGCGAAGTGGCCACGCACTAACATCATAGTATAGGTGAGCCGAGGTGAAAGTACCGGGCACTCACGTATCATAATGCGTAAAGGTCATTATGCCCATTATATAAGTGAGCTAATGCGAAGGGGCCATGCACTCATGTGGGCTGAGTCAAAGGGGCCAAGCACCCACACATCATGATGCCAACATATCCCAAGCCCAGCTCTTTATGTCTCCAAACTAAGCAAAGCCAGCCCATGGGCAAACCAACTAGCCTATCCAACCTACTTTGGAATATATATATATATACATATAGTTATACACAAGAATGATAATAACTGGCCCGGGAACTGGTGAGCGAAACCAAAAATGGCACAAATAGAGTCGTGAGAATCACATGCATAAAAACTAGTTCCAAAAACTTAGTAGTATACAAAATATTCATTTTTGAAATCAAGAAGTTATTCGTTTATGAAATTTGTCAAATTTGCTCAACTTCACACATAAAAGTGATTTCAAGGAACTTTCTTAATTTCTCATCATACACATCACTGAACAGACTTCAAAACAATATTTAAAGTGATTCTGGGACAATAGCACACATAGCTTTCAACCTATTTAACTTTCGGTCAAACAGACACTATTTATGGATTCTAAGGACTCAAAGTTTAAGGATGAAGTTAACTTAGCATAATTGTGGCAAGTAATGAACATAGGTCCCATTTAGTCCTTTCGTCAAACGTCACGGGCATTGGCGCCCTCCAACAAATATATTCTTTCAACATACTCAACCATTTCACACTTTTTACAACTTGCGGGCTCTACATATCTAAGAGTCAAAATATAAATACAATTTTTATAAAAGTACCTGGAGTGAACATAAAATATATTTGGACCCAAATTGTGAAGGAAAGGGGATTTTTCAAACATAAGACGTTGACCAAACTTAACTGATTCATGCCAAGAGATAGGAAATCTTTACATACCTTGATATCTACCTCCACCTAACTCTAACGCAAGACCAATACAATTTATGCTTCCGGATGTCCCACGTCTACGCGAATCACAATAACGCCAACGATTAATAACCATAGCGGGTTTTAAATCCTAACTTTCTAGTTCCAAATTTTATAAAACTTTTGGCAGCATCTCCTGTTAAAATACGTCACCCCGAGAATTCAACTCGGCTCAAATAATCAATCAACAACAACAACAACAACCTACAACATCAATAAACCCTCTCCAATACCATCACAACATCAAAATTCCACAAAATACTATTGCGGCATAATTAGCAAAACAGGCCAGCATTTATACAAACGCATATCTACCATATTCTGTCCTTCCTATATAGTCCAAGAATCATAATACGTCACTCCAACGCCCAACGCACCCCCCCAACATTAAAACATAACATTATACCTTCAATGGGGATCCAATTCAAGCTAACCTTCATGTAAACATTCATATAGTTTCCCAACCCTTTTTGACCTTACAAGAACTATTTTTATGGCAAATAAACATAAACACATAACTAAAAAACAATATACCTTTATATGCAAATTCGGCCTCAATTCCAACCCCAAATTCGAAATCCACAATTCAACTAACAACCAACCCTTTTATCATGTTTTAGCTTCATTTCAACACATCCCTAACACCCTCACAATCTTTAATTAACATAAATGAGGCTAGAAATTAACATACCTTTCAAGCTCCTTACTAGACCCAAATCTTCCTAGCCATCGAACCAAGAGTTTCCTTGACCAACTAACACCTCTATGGCACTTAGGGGATCCAATATACCAAGCTTGAAGCATCAAATAATCGAAAACTCAAAAAAATGGAATTTGTTCCTCTTTTACTGTAGCAAAGTCGAGAGCTTGCTTGCCTTGCTCTCAATTTTCTCTAATTTTTTCTAAGTGTAGAATCACTCTTATACAAGATAGACTCTCACATGTATATATATAGGCACAAGTCCCCCCACACGGACCAATTAAAATTAAACACACATATGACCCCACAATAATTTAATTGTTAAGGATAAAACTTGGAACAAAATTTAAATTTGGTCCCAAACATTACCAAATCGAACCAATTAAGTACTTATGGGCTCTAACTTACGGGTTGTTTCTTACGGGATCTAACATCCTCCCCCCTTAAGAATATTTGTCCTCGAATGTCATACTAACCATGCAAGCTTTTTCTATAATACCACATCCGACAATAAACAACATAGTTATCATACGTCATGCTTAACAAGGAAAAATGAATTACTTGAAGATACAGGAAATAAATAAGGGTATTTCTTCTTCATTTGTTCCTTCGCTTCCCAAGTCAACTCCTCTCTATTATTATTGCGCCACAACACTTTAACTAAAACTACACCTTATTTCAAAGTTTCCTAACTTGACGGTCTAATATAGCCACAGGTTGTTCCTCAAAAGTCAGTTCCTCCGTAACCTGGATATCATCTATAGGAAAAATTCTAGAAGGATCGCTAATGCATTTACGAAGCATGGAAACATGAAATACTGGGTGAACGCCCCTCGAATCCGTTGGCAACTCTAACTCGTAAGCAACATTAGCTATTTTGTGGATGATCTGAGACGGACCAATGTACCTAGGGCTAAGCTTTCCTTTCTTAGCGAATCTCATAACGCTCTTCATGGGTCATATTTTTTGGAATACCCAATCTCCAACCTGGAAATCTAAATGGCAACGGCGATTATCGGCATAAGACTTCTAATGGCTCTGGGCTGCTAATAACTGGTCTCGAATTAGTTTCACTTTGTCCACCACTTGCACGATTACATCTAGTCCAATCAACACTGCCTCACCAACTTCGGACCAATCGATCAGTGATCAACACTTCCTACAATATAATGCCTTGTACGATGCCATTTGAATACTGAAATGGTATGGTAAGTGTTTATCCTAGCTACCTTGGAAATCCATCACGCAGGCCCGTAACATATCTTCCAATGTCTGGATAGTACGCTTGGCTTGACCATCGGACTTGGGGTGGAATGCTGTGCTAAGACTTACCTGCGTACCCAAACCTGCTTGAAATGACCGCAAGAAATTTGCCGTAAACTGGGCGCATCTATCTTAGATAATGGATATAGGAACACCGTGAAGGCGTACAATTTCCTTAATATTCAATCTGGCGTAGTCCACAGCTGAGTAGGTAGTCCGAATTGGAAGAAAATGAGCTAATTTTGTCAACCTATCAACAATAACACAGATAGAGTCATACCTTTGAGGAGTGCGAGGCAATCCCGTAATAAAGTCCATATTAATAATCTCCTATTTCCACGCCGGTATCTCCATTTCCTGCAATAACCCTCCAGGCTTCAAATGTTCTATCTTCACCTGGTGACAGTTTGGCATTGGGCAACAAACTGTGCTATATCACGCTTCATGCCATTCCACCAATACAAGCACTTGAGGTTGTGGTACATCTTTGTCGACCCAGGGTGAATAGAGTAATGGGTATGGTATGCTTCGCACATAACCTGTTGCCGCAAGCCTGAAACATCTAGTACACATAACCTACCTCTGAACAATAAAATCCCATCAGGAGAAAGCTCAAATGGGGTCTGCCCCTTCTCTAGGGCCATGTCCTTGTATCGAACTAGAATAGGATCCTCATATTTCCTCTGCTTAATTTCTTCCACAATAGAAGGTACAGCTATGCCTCGGACAGCAACTCCTGCATTACCCAAATTTGCTAATCAAACTCCCAGTTTGGCTAACTGCTAAATATCCTAAATTATCTCCTTCTTTTCTAGGGGTGAGTCAGCTAAACAACCCATGGACTTGCTACTGAGCACATCTGCTACAATATTGGCCTTTCCTTGATGGTAGAGAATATCAATATCATAGTCCTTCAGCAATTCTAACCATCGCTGCTGCCGTAAGTTCAGCTCTTTCTGCTTAAATATATACTGGAGACATTTTTTATCTATAAAAATATCAACATGAACACCGTACAAATAATGCCTCCAATTTTTTAAAGCATGGATCACCGCAGCTAACTCCAAGTCATGGGTAAGGTAATTCTGCTAGTGCTTCTTGAGCTGCCAGGAAGCATAGGCTATCACCTTGTCGTGCTGCATTAATACACAACCCAAACCCACACGAGCAGCATCATAATAAACTACGTACCTATCTAGACCATCAGCCAAGGTCAGAACTGTAGGTGTAGTGAATTTTTCCTTCAACATCTGAAAGTTGAGCTCTCAGGCAATGGACCACTGAAACTTCGCCAATTTTTGCGTTAGCTTTATCAAGGGCACTACAATCAAACCAGATTTCTCCACAAATCTTCTCTAATAGCCAACTAGGAATAGAAAGCTAAATATTTCTATCGGTGTTGTGGGCCTAGGCCAAGTCCATACAGCCTAAATTTTTTGGGAATCCACCCGGATGCCATCAGCTCTTATAATATAGCCCAAGAATGCCACTGAAGATAGCCAAAACTCGCATTTCAAGAATTTTACATATAACTTTTGGCGATGAAGAATGCCCAGAACAGTTCTCAGGTGATCTGCATGATCCTCCTTAGATCGAGAATATACTAGTATGTCGTCAATGAGTACAATGATGAATACATCCAAGAATGGCTTAAACACTCGATTCATAAGGTGCATAAACACCGCTGGAGCATTTGTTAGCCTGAAGGACATAACTCTGAATTCGTAATGTCCGCAGCGAGTTCTGAATGCTGTTTTAGGAATATCATCTTCCCGCACTCGCACCTGGTGATACCCTGATCGCAGGTCTATCTTTGAGAAGTACGTAGCTCCCTGCAACTGGTCAAACAGATCATCAATCCTGAGGAGGGGGTATTTAAATAGTTACCTTGTTCAGTTGTCGGTAATTAATACACATCTGCAGTGACCCATCCTTCTTCCTCATAAACAGTACCGAAGCTCCCCAAGGAGAGGTGCTAGGCAGAATAAAGCCTTTCTCTAATAAATCCTTAAGTTGCTCCTTCAATTCCTTTAACTCAGCTAGAGCAATTCTATACGGAGGGATCGAGATAGGATGAGTGTTGGGCAATAGATCTATAGCAAACTCTACTTCTCGCTCCGGAGAAAGATCAGGAAGTTCATCTAGAAATACATTCGAAAGTTCACTAACTATGGGAATGGAGTGGAGAGCCGGAGGATCAGCATTCACATCATGTACCCAAACCAGGTGATAAAGACACCCTTTTCTGATCATCCTGCTAGCCCTGTGGTACAAAATAAACTGACCTCTCGGTACTGCAATATTACCCGACCATTCCAGAACAGGTTTTCTTGGAAACTGAAATTGAACTAACTTCTTTTGACAATCAACCTTGGCATAGCAAGAAGCTAGCCAATCCATACACATAATCACATCAAAATCCATCATATCTAGCTCAAGAACAGATACAGGGCAGTTTCTATAAACTCTGATAACTATAATAGATTCACCTATCAGTGTCCTAACCTCACAAGGCTCTATTGGTTTAGAGTCTATATCAATTGTGCATTCGACCAACGAGGAAATTTATGACAAAGTGGAACCAGGATCAATTAACACGTACATAGCCCGAGAACAAACAAATAATGTACCTATGATAACATTAGGTGATGCCTCCTAGTCCTATCGGCTAGCTAGGGCATAAATGCGGTTAGCAGGACCGCTGGAACCTGGAACTCCACCGTGACCTCTACCATGACCTGCTACTGCTGTAGTATCTCACCTCAGAGGGCTCATAGCCACCAAAGCAAAAGAAGAAGCTTCAATTGATCCAGAAGTTTGAGCGGACC
>JAOTQJ010120005.1:0-10648 GCA_025642045.1 Solanum sejunctum
ATGTTGATTATTATTCTGGTAGACCCTTATATAGTGTAATTTTCTCACAATTTATGCTATTATGCGATACCAAAATTCTATGATATACACATTTTAATTTTTATATAATACATTATCTTAAATTATTTTTTACAGCGATGCGACGATATATATATATATATATATATATATTTTATGTTATCAATACATAAAACTTAAACTTATTCTAGGCAAATTTTGCTTGGTGGGAGCCAGCTCAAAATCCAGGAAAAGAATACTTGAAGATTGGAAACCTTGGTAGAGAGTTAGCTTGCCATCTTCATGCTCTTAGTGGTCACTTAAAATCCAAATCCAAGGTACATGTTTATTAAAAATATTATCAATGTTTTTTTGTTAAATATTATATCGATTCAAACTGTGTCACGTGAATTAAAATTTTAAAAAATACAAAATTTTCAGACGTTAACTGAATTTGATAGAAGAACAGAAAAAGCTAGCAAAAAGATTGTCATGGAATCTAGCAATGCCTTAAAAGACCTTGCTTTTTCCATCAAAAACATGACCCGACCCGCTTCCTCCGACCCAAAATTCGCCATCGGTGACCTTAGATCGGCGGTTTTGATTACCAAGACAACCTTCTCAGAAGAAGACACAATTGACGTCATCACGATTATGTCGGTGGCATCGACTCTCATTGATATCACTAGATGTATAAACGAAATCTCCAAGGCTGTAGGAGAGCTATCGATCAAAGCACGTTTCCAAAAGGAGGGAAAAAATAAGCACGATTTTATGTCGAAACCGGAGTGGGAAAATCCTATAGGTGCAATAAAAGGACAACATGTTTGCGATATAGTTGTGATTGGAGTTGATGAGAAAAATAGAAATGGATTTAGGATATGAAGCTTTTGTATTTTAATAATGTCCATATTGTATTAGTTAAAATCAAATATTTAAGAAAATTATTAATACATATTGAAAATTTGAAAAAAAAAATTAAATTCAGATCAATTCATAACTATCTATATTTAGGAAAGATTAAGAGTATTAAGGATAAACTAGCTAGGAGAGAACAAAACATTAACTACATAGTGCCTCGAAGGGCTCCCACTCATTGCGAGGTGAGAGGGGGTTGGATGTACGCAACCTAACCCCTATGTTTAAAAACATAAAGCAGCTGTTTCCAGATGATCCATGAGAAGCATCGAAAGTTACATTGACTAACTGTTATTTCACAAATGAAAGAAGTGCAGACAGTTTAAACAGTCATTTTGCTTTATTCCATCATACTCTAAAGTCAAAAAATAGTCAATCTTTGACTCCATCCGAGATTAATGGAAAAAATAATAACTAAAAAAATAAAATTAAAATTGCTTTCATTATTTCAGTGTGATATAGTTAATATTCTCTTTATTCATTTTTACTTATCACTGTTTCACTTCTTGAGGTCAACTTGACCAAATTTTAATATTTAAAATATAAAATTGAGACGATAAAAAACTATACAAAAAATACTATAAGTTGCAATTCTTCTTATATTAAAATAGATTTTAAAATATTGATCAAAATTTATATAATTTTTTATTTTAATAAGTAAAATAGTGATAAGTAAAGGGGAATATACAAAGTTATTTATGCACATGTGCTTCTTGTTTAGCCCTTTTCCATTTTTTATTTAACTAGGTTAAAAGTTTGCATGTTCATAAGGAAAAAACAAAAGAATTAGAGCTAAATTGCACTATAGATCACTTGAATATTTAAAAGTTAAATTCAAATATTATATAAGAAAATTCTAAGTTGCATTTCTTTCATGTCAATGATGATATGATAAAAAATATATTTTAAAACTTAGTTAAAGTTTACATTAAAAAAGTGTAATATAATTTGAGGTGTCAGCAATATAACAATCTAATCGATATAAAATTTAATTCAAAATGTGTAAAAAGCTTTGCAAAATAATTGGACTCTCTATTTGGACACCTTGTTGGGGTGAGTGGCCCAACTCAAAATATATTGAAGCCTAACTCACTTTTGGGCCACCTGGTCGGCCCAACTCAAAGTATATTGGGCTTCATAGCCACAAATATTGATACATAGAGTTTTGTTCAATGTAAAGTGGGTGTCTATTTGTATTTATTTTACCATAAGATATAACTTTTCTTAGTTAAATATTGATTTTATTAATAAATTATTTGTGATCTTTAAGAATAATTATTTTTAAAATTTATTTTTTGGGAATATTGTGCTGGAGCCCCGTGCAGAGGCCAGAATCCGTGGGCTAACACCCACAGAAAACTAGCAAAATTGCCTATTTCTATTTCTTTGGCCTATAAAATCCTACCAGACCTTCGTCAAGCTACATGGGCCTCTTGTCGGACTTATTGCAGACACACTCATATGAATTTTCAGGAATATTGCGCCGAGCCCCATGCACCTCCTGAATCTGTGGGCTAACACCAACAGAAAACTACCAAAATCGCATTTTTTGGCTTCCTTGGCCCATAAAATCCTACCAGACCTCTCTGGGCCTCTTGTCGGGTTCATTACAGACCCACTCGTATGATTTTTTAAAAATGTTACGCAGGTGCCCCATGCAGTGCCATAATCTGTGGCTCTATCCACCCCAAAATTTGAGGGATAACACTCACAAAAAACTATGAAAATCACCTATTTTCTATTTTGGAGCCCCAGAATCGATGGGCTAACACCCTAAAAAAATATCAAAATCGCCTGTTTCCTATTGTGGAACCTATAAAATGCTCTCAAACATCTTTTGGAGCCATTGGGCAAACTGAAACTTTTGCTAGGCTCGTTACGGACGAGTTCATATAATTGTTTTAGAACTATGGGCCCAGAGCCTAAGAAGCCCCAACATCTGTGGGCTAACACCTATGAAAAATTGTTAAAATCGCTTATTTTCTGTTCCAGAGCCTATAAGATACTCCCATGAATCGTTTAGCGCAGCCAGGCCTACTGAGACTCTTGGAGGACTTGCTACGGATGAATTCATATAATATTTTCAGAAAAAATGAGCCGAGAGCACTAGCAACCCCAAAAACCCTAGGGTAGCACCCACGAAAACTATTGAAATCTCTTGTTTCTTGTTTTAGAGCCCATAAAATGTTCCGAGGCATCATTTGGTGCTATCGGGCCTACTGGGATTCTTGGCGGGCTCGTTACGCATAGTTCGTATAATTGTTCAAGAAAAATAGGCCTGAAATCTTGGTAGCCCAAAATCCGTGGGCTTATACCTATGAAAAACTACTTGCTACGGACGTGTACACGGAATTCCCTGAGAAAAATGGGCCAAAAGACCCAGTACCCCAAGTATTAATGGGTTAACAATGATGAAAAATAGAAAAAAATTACCTAATTTCATTACCAAAGAGTCCATAAAATGTTAAAGGGTACTGTTCGATGCTACCGGGTCTACTAGAGCTTTTAGCGGACTCACCATGATGGGCATGTGGAATTTTTTAAGAAAATGGTTCTGGAGCCCGGGCACCCAAAATTTGTGGGCTAACACCCATGAAGAATGAAGAAAATCAGTTGAATCCTATTCCAGAGCCCATAAAATGTTATCGGGTGTCGTCCAATGCCACCAGCGCTGCTGAAAATTTTAGCGGGCTCATTATGAACGGGTAAGTGGAATCTTCTAAGAAAAATGAGCCTCGAGCCCCAACACCTTCAAATTTGTGGGCTAACACCCATGAAAAATGGAGAAAGTTGCCTAAATCCTATTGTAAAGCCCATAAAATAATGCTGGTCGTCGTCTGATGCTACCGATACTATTAAACTCTTAGCGGGCTCGTTATAGGGATAGGAATTTTCTAATAAAAATGGGCCTGAAGCCCTTGCACCTCCAGAATCTACATACTAACACCCACGAAAAATGGAAAAAATCATCTTATTCCTGTTTCAGAGCCCATAAAATGCTATCGGGTGCAGTACGACGCTACCAAGCTTACTGGAAATTCTAGCGGGCACGTTACTAATGTGTACATCGAACTTGCTAAGAAAAATGAGTTGAAAGACTCGAAACCCCCATAATTTATGGGCTAACACTCACGAAAAATGGAGAATTATGTCTGGTTCCTGTTTTGGAGCCCATAAAATGCTACTAAGCGTCATCTAACGTCATCAGGTCCTACCAGAACTCTTAGCGTGCTAGTTATGGATAGATACGTGAAATTTTTCCGAAAAATGGGCCCGAAGCCCTGGCACCTGAAAAATTTATAGGTTGTCAACCTACGAAAAATTGAGAAACTAATTCTTGTTTCAGAGCCCGTAAAATGCTAGCGGGTGCAGTTCAACGCCATCGATCCAGTTGAAACTCTTAACGGGCTAGTTGCGGATGGGTAAATGAAATTTTCCTAGAAAAAGGGTTTGGAGCTCGCACCTCAGAATCTGTGGGTTAACACTCACGACAAATAGAGAAATTCATCTGATTCTTATTTTGGAGCCCATAAAATGCTACCGAGTGTCATCTGATGCCATCAGGCCTATTCGAACTTTTAGCGGGCTCATTATGAATGGGTACGTGGAAAGTTTTGATAAAAATGAGACTAGAGCCCTATCCCCCCAGAATCTTTGGGCTAACACCCATGAAAAACTGAGAAAATCGCCTGATTCCTATTTCAAAGTCCATAAAATGCTAATAGGTGTCATCCATAAAAAATGGGCTTGGAGCCCCAGCACCTCTAAAATTCATGGGCTAACACCATCGAAAAATTGAGAAAACGGTTTAATTCTTATTTCGAAACCCATAAAATGCTCTTAAATGCCATAAAGTTTCCCCTGGTCTATTGGAATCACTAAACGAGTTATTACAGATAATATTAAATGATTGTATGAGGATTTATGGCCTGGAACCCCGCCAGTAAAAAAAAATTGTGGACTTACATCCACGAACAACTGAGATGAGAAAATTGCCTAATTCGTGTTTCGTCGCCTAGTTAAATTTGACCTCTAAAAGACAAATTATAGTACACTTGAATTGGTAGAAAGAGTAATACTTTCAATTCTTCCCTTTGAAGGTGCCGAATGAAAAGTAAACAGTCAAATCAGGAGGAATGAAGTAGATATTATAGACATAACACTTGAGGCCTGTTCAAAGACAAATATCATGATAGTTAGTAAATGACATATGGTCATTTCACTTGGTGATGTTATGCTTAATATTGGATCCACTTCCTCCTATCTGTTTCATGTGGCAAGTTTCATACTGCTTACTGCTTATTATTTTTTTCTAAACTATATTTGAACACCGTTACAGATGCAATATTTTTCTTTTATGTAAGCTTTCCTTTTCTTTTTAGTTTATAATAATTAAGGATATTTTCGTAAAATTTATTGGTTACGATATAATATCACACGATCAAACCAAATAACAAAATAATTATGAAACAATAAAAAATTATACAATCTATCCAAATATTGTATTGTACCATATCATACCATACGACACGACACATTATGAAACCATGGGAAACCACCATCCAAATAGAGTGTACCCCCTTGTTTGGATGCTTGTTATTCATTGTATTGTATGCTTAAATATAATATTTATTTTGAATGTTATTTAAATTATATTATATCGTATCCTTTAAAATCATTGTTAGACAACGATAAAAAAACTCATTTTATGTAACGACTCATTTGGTGTGATCGTGTCGTTACCTTAACATGCTCTTCTCATTTTATCTTTATTTCTTATTTATAATTATATTTCATCTTTTATTCTATCTTTTCATATTAATTCTACTCCATACCCTACTTCTCTCGTAAGTCTATTATTCTACTTATGAATATGTGATATTATGTAACGACATAGAATGATACATCTACTCAAATATTGTATTTATAAAAATAATATAATACAACACAATATAATATAATACAATACATTATAAAATAATACGTAACAACCATCCAAACAAAGTGAAGTGGACAAAACTAATTCAACGCCAAATGGTATGATTATATAAATATTATGTATAGATATTTATTATAAAACTTAAATGCATAATAATTATAAAAGTAAAGAAATTTTGAGATGGTGAAAAAATAAAAATATTAATTGATTAGAAGATGACTAAAGATGTGAAAGGTTGTTACTTGTCATGATTGAGGTTTAAGAATAACAAAAGGCACAAAACTATATCAACAAATTATCTATGGGCTCTTAAAAGGGATAATATCCAAAAATGACCTCAAACTTGACACCATTTTTTAAGTTAGAACTTAAACTTTCATAGTGCATAAATATGACTCTCAACTTGATAATTTCTAAACAAGTAGGCATAGACTGTACATCACGCGCCACGTCAACAACTACCATGTGCCTACTTATTCAGAAATTGCCAAGTTGAGGATCGTATTTATGCACTATGAAAGTTTAAATTTTAACTTAAAAAGTTATACCAAGTTTGGGGTCATTTTTACGTGTTATCTCACCCTTAAAATATCTCCATCATTGTTTCTAAAACAAGCTATGTTGACCCAATGGGCCAAATTCCCCTCTAAAATTGGCCCATATTTTTATTTAAACATGAAAAAGGAAATATGTTACTATCCCAAGTACCAACATTTATGTGCATGTTTTTAATCCATTTTTATTTCTTCCTTATGTTTCTATTCAAATTTTGGCCTTCATCATTTACCTTCCTCGAGTACTAACGGAAAATGGGGTCCTCTGGGTTTTGGGTATTTGATTTTTGATTTTTCACTCGGTATCTAATATCTGTTTTAGAATTTGATAATTTAAATTTGTGACAATTTTTTTTTTTATTTTGAAGGCATATTTAGTAATAAAATTAGAGATCAATTATGGAGTCATATTGTTTAAGGAAAGTCAATTAACATCCTTCACTGAAAATTTATATCGTGTAAATAGATAATATCTTTTATATAAATATCATATACACTGAATTTTCTTAATTTTTTTGTGTATTTATTTTTTTAAATTTTTTTTATATCTTGACTCTTTTAGTGAAAATTCTGATCGAAAGCAACTTATTTACCTTACAAAGATAGGGATAATCAGGTATGCTTACATCCTATCTTCTTTCGACCTCACTTGTAAAATGACATTAAGTATATTTTTTTTTAATAGTTAAAATTATAATATTATCATTACTTGATCGAAATCTCTAATTATTAACGAAGGAGGAGTACTTGTCACTCCACCTATGGCTCCTTTGGCTTTGTCCCACTACTATAATATATAATTGATTGTTTCAAACCACCTTCTATAGTTATATTATATATTTGAGAAAATATGATTTTTGTACTATTTACAGAAAGGTACTACTTAGTTATTAAATTAGTATTAGATTTCTACGTTATTTTTAGTGATTGATAGATTCATGCAATGTGTAATCTTTTGAGAGTGAAGGATGTGTGTATTTCCATATGAAAGAAAAAAAAATGTCACTAATTGACAATTATGATTAATTTATCAATTAATTAACTTAGCATGATCAATAACATAAAGCAATAATCCACTTGTGCACAATAAATAAATAAAAGTACATAGGGCTTCATTTATAATAGTTCAATTAATAGTTTTATCGAGCAAATTTAATATACAAAATATTTTGTATTAGCATAATTTGAAAAAGGATCGTATCATAACACGTATGATGCACATGATCTATCTTATTATATATTAATAACTGTATTCCCACAATTTGAACTTATAACCTATAAATCACACGAAGATGATTTTATTGTTGCTTCAAGAGTCCTTTTAAGTTCAATTAATAGTTTTAAAGGACAGTTTTCATATACACAAAGCATTTCATGTTATTATAGTTTGAATAAGGATCATTTCATAATAGACGTGATTTAAATAGTTTATCCTAATAAAAATATAAGTAAATATATTTTCACGATTAGAATTTGTGATCTATGAGTCACACAAAAGACCATTAATGATTAACACAGGGCTTTATTTTGATTGGTTACTTTCTTGATTTTTTTGTGATTGGTGGATCCCATTTATCATATAAAAAATTATTTTTAATTTTTTTTATATATTAAAAAAATTGGGGGTCCCATTTTTATTTATGTTTTTCTTTTCTCTTTTACTAAATTCCACACATAAACCCCAAAAAAACCTCTTTACACGTCTCTACCCAAAAGTGGGACATAGAAAAAGTTTATTTATTTATAACTTTTTATGTTTGAAATTTTTTGGAAAAGTCCAAAAATAATTGATTAGACATTAGCACCTCACCAAAAATTTTACGAGGCGTGAAGTACTATTTCATTTTTAATTACAGATCACATATTAAATAGTGGCAAAATTATTGTGTTAGCAAAAAATTCTGTCAAATTTTGTAAATTATTAATCTAATTGAGCATAACTTATATTTAAAAGTTAATAACTTAAAAAATAAAATTAAATTAAGAATTTACTAGCTTTAATTTATTATCTCTACATGTTATAAAATTCCTGATAATTAAAACTGCTTTTGATAGGAAGTATTTTTATCTACATAAAATTTGATCAACGTAAGTAAATTCAGATTAGTCAAATATCTAAATGAATACTAAGAATTAAGTGAGGAATAAGAAATAAATTAATTAGACCTTACCAGCTCACAAAAGATAAACTTTGATATAGGCATGTTCGGACATATGATTCTGGCAGAAGATTAAGTTAGTGAGCTGCGAGATGGGAAATTTTCTCGCACTGTTTGAAGAGCACTAAATTAGAATGAGAAGTTGTCATGATCCGAAATTCAGGATGATGACACTCGTCTTAACCCACCAAGACAAGTCAGTCTACAACTCAACTATAACATTAAAAATGTGAAATTATACTAAAAATGAAAGTTCAATTGCGCATGATAAGTCAATTTAATGAAATCCCCCCAAACCTGATTGTCACGTACACAAGCTTCTAATGTATTACAATTGATTTGAAAGGAAAGCAAATATCAAATGATATAGTCTCTAAAATAAAACAAAACCATAAAAATAGGAGTAAGGAGTCAGATGGGATGACAAACAACTACCTCTCATAATCTCCACTGGAAGGGGACTCAACCTATAGAAACTGTTCAGGATATTTTAAAGAAGGCAGTCAAACAGGGAAAGTAGAGTGTATCACGACGATCCGAGCTCGTAACCTACAAAATTGTTCTAGCAAGGAGGTGAGTACCAAACACATGGTACTCAACAAGTGAACTACTAAACACAAAATTAAGAAATATAGAATACGAGTACCCCCAACACTCCAACCAAACCCCCACAACTACAATCTGCATAAAATCATCTCATTCTAACAGTTCACAATGTACATAGCATATAGCTCAATAACCACAACAACTATTGTATATCAACAACACCAAGGATCAAGTGCATCATCTATCACAAGTTTCACAAAAATCACTCACATGTTTATAAATGATAAAGAGGTGTAATGTAATATAATACAATGTCAAATAAAATGATGTATGTATGTCCTAATGATACACACCCATTGTCTCACAGTACGGGACCAATGGGGAACTTCTAGTTCATGCATCTGTCGCGGCATGCGACATGACCCTCGAATCATAGTATCCGTCGTGGCGTGCGCTGCATCCCTCAAGTCATAGTATCCGTCGCGGCATGCGACACAACCCTCAAATCATAATATCCGTTGCTGTGTGCGACACGACCCTCGAATCATAGTATCCGTCAAGGCGTGTGACACGTCCCTCGAATATGATACATCCTCTTTAATTATCATTTTTTTTCACAGAATACTTGTCACAAAAGTTAATGAAAACACTCGTGTTTACACAATATTGAGAAAATGACTTATTTTAATAAAATGCACAATTCACAACAACATAGTTCGGTACAATATCAATACTAACTCAATACCTCAAAATCATTCTCAACACCTCACACAGGAAGCGCAAGATTCTATATGCTTAACAAAGGTTAACAAATTCACTTGCCTTATAGAAAGTCTAGAAACACTTCAATTCCGAAGCTTTTCCCTTTCTATGACACTCCAATTCACCAAAATATATTCAAATATAGCATGATAATTATATAATGAATCTAACGACACTAAAATCAATTAATTCGGGTGAAAAGGGTAAAGAGATCCAAAAATTTCATCACCAGAAAAATACTATCAAAATCTAAAAATTTATATATGAAAATATTCCCCAAGTATAAGGAATTTGACAGCGAAACAAATTCAAAAATGGGGCTAATATGAGGAAGAAATCGCATGTTAAAGTTTTTAAAATATATTAAATATACAGCAACAAGATCACGAATTTTACCTTAAACGATGTACCAAAATCAATTTTTGAAACTCCCATGGTGTTCTCTTTAGAAAAATATACAATTTAGCCTTTTGAATCACTCAAATCCAATCAAAATTGAGAGAGAAATCGTTGATTGAAATTTGGGGAATACTCGCTTTCTTGGAGAAAATCCTCAATTTTCGTTGTTCTTTTAAAGTGAAAGAACTTGGAAGGACATTGATCGAAAGAATTATCTTTGATTCTTGAATTCTTGACTTAAACTCTTTAGAGTTCTTAATGAAGAACCATAATTCTTGAAGAAAAAGAGTTAAGAAGTCCTTTCTTGGGATTCTTGAATTTGTTTTCTTGAAACCCTAGGTTATGATTTAAAATCATATTAGAGCTTCATGAAT
>JAOTQJ010120016.1:0-10647 GCA_025642045.1 Solanum sejunctum
CTTATAATATCATGAAATACATAAATAACAAAACATTATCAAGACTTAGAAAACTGGTTGACAAATTAACTCCAATTGGGATTCCGGCAACCTTTGAAACTGACTGCTACCAGCCTATTAGCATATGAGGGGCACCAGCCAGCGATTAAGGAGTATGAATGTATGATTGCATAAAACAGTTGAAGTCAATTAATATACAGGAAAAATCATGTTTATATAACCAAGCTAAATCTTTACCGTGTGCTTCTTCTCTGATTGGTCAAAAGAAGTGATATGTCCTTCATAGAACCTACAGAATATGAACGCTACGTGATATAGCATTTGAAATTTAAAAAAAAAACTTCAATAGAACAATAAAATAACATGCAAAACATTTAAAAAGGGATAATAAGCAGCTAGGTTCTAGCATGTGAAGAGGAGATGTACGAATGCCATAGTGCAGAGGTGTGAGACGTTGGCTATGGATGATTTCAGCAGAGGTAAATATAGGCCGAAGAAGTATTAGGGAGGGCGATTAGACAACACAACACATAATACAACTTTAGCTTATGGAAGACATGACCTTAGATAAGACGTTATGGAGGACATGGATTAGAGTAGAAGGTTAGTTAGATAGTCAAGGGTTGTCTCGCTTATACTTCTGTACTCTTAGTCGTAGACTCGTAGTATTACTCTTACAGTTTCTTGTCCGTTGAGTTTGGTCACAATCTATTGTTATGTTGAACTTCGATTATTGTATTATCATGTTGATATAACTGTTCAGGATAATTTGTCTGTCATATTTGGACATGTTTCTTTATATCTATTGTTTCTTTTTCTGCACTACTTTGGATAGTTTTTTTTTTCTTGAGATGATGGTCTATCGGAAATAGTCTCTCTATCCCCAAGATAGGGATAAGGTTTGCACACACTCCCTAAACCCAATCGATGGGATTGCACTGGATATGTTGTTATTATTGATAATAAGTAGTTAAATGCTCAAAAGTCTGCATCTATGGACCTATGAACCTTTTGGGAGAAAAATGATAAAAAAAAAAAAAAATGCCACCAAATCTTTTTGTGCAGTGATACTACCAAATCTCTGGAATGATGCAATGATTCAACCAAGTACCAACATATATCTTCTTAATGATGTCCTTGTCATATTTTACCTTAAGAAAGGCCCCCTTATTAGTTAAATGTCAGATTTGAAATATATATTCCAGTAAAAAGGTGTGAGAGGATGAATATAGTGGATGCGAACAGAGGTAGAGGTACGCAAAGAAGTATTGAGATGGGTGATTAAACATGACATGCGCAACTTAAGCTTACCTAGGACATGACCTTAATAGGAGGGCATGGAGGTCACGACTTAGTGAACTTTGATTTGCTTTTCAGCGGCTTTAGGCTTGGTGGGAGTCTGGGAGCACCGTGTCAATTGTAATATTAGCTTTATATATGTACTTACTTTTCAGTTACTGCATTATTTCATTGTTGTTACTGTTTCTTTTCCTTTTTCTTTGATAAAGAAAAAAATGCAAAAAAAGAAACATTTTGTTACTGTTTCTTTTCTTTGAATGCTCTGCAAGGCTTTCCTTAACAGTCGACAAATTCTTTCCACTGTCCTATTCCCTTTTTTGTAAATATTTTGATTTGTTGAACCTGAGTCGCGGGTCTCTCAGATCTCTCTAACTATTTGAAGTAGCGTAGGGTCTACGTACACGCTATCCTCTCCATGCCCCACTTGTGGAATTACACTGTCTATGTTGTTAGGTGGAAGTGGGGAAGGGGCAGAACTGAGAAGAGCAAAGAGCCCCCATTTTCTATTTAAAGCATAAAGAATCAGCTACACCATTATCTTTCTCAAATATAAACTATAACACTAGGCCCTCAATAATCTAAGCTTTTGAGAACATTCAATGAGTGGAATTAAACAAGAAAATAGAACCAAGGAATCACTACTTACCTAGTTTGACTCATCAGATCTGCCTTTTTCAGCTCTTAGTCAAACATTGTTAACATGCAGGTGTACCAGCCCCCCCCCCCCCCTCTCTACAACAAGTTGTCACAGAGTTTCATTCCAAATGTTAAGATGCTCTTGAGTCCTTATTATGGTTGGACTACAACAGGTACTTGTATTTAATTTTATAGCAAGAAACATTAAGATTACAGCTGAGCACGCTATACCCTCTTCTTTGCCCCCATCCAGTTAAATTGGGGTCCAATATAAGCCAGTATCATCTTCATGATTCAAATAGTGCCCAGTATTTCTTATCATTTACAAAATGTTTACCTACTTCTACAATTGACATCATAACTAAGGTTGATGCATGTGCATTATTCATATTAGGAAAATTATGATAAAGCAATCCATTCCGGGTTTTAGTAGGCAGTATAAAAATAGCGCTAAGTGTGATGTATTAGTAAATGCTTGTATTAGTTATGCTTGTATTATTTCTTATTGATTGGTCAGTTTGGAGTATTAAAAATAACATCCATTGCATAATTTTAAAAAATATATATTTGTTTACAAAAATACTCCCTACAAAGATGGTGGAAAGGATGTGAAAAAGATTTTGAGGGTTAATTGTGTATTTAATGATGCTAATGTATGCATTAAAACCCTTTACATTACTAATACTATGGATTTCCATATATTAGTTATACAAACCTTAACACCAAACAGAGTGAATACACAAATCTAATGCATGCATTACGTTTTTTTTATGACAAAAGAAACCCGTAAATGCTACCCTTTGGGTGGGCACGGGATAAACTCCCGCTCCTATGTAATAGCTGGCAAACCACATAGGAGAAGTAACCGACACTAGGCAAGCCCGATGCGACTAACTCGACCTAGAAGGGTTTCGAACTTGAGATCTCCAACATGAAAGTCTCAAGCCCAAATCACTGGACCACCCCAAAGGTATTCTAATGAACTATTTAAGTTATTCAGATGAAAAGTTTTCTGCTTCACATAGTGATCGAGCAAGTCAACATTTAACAGGAACAACAGGTGCTTAGCGGCATCATATACCTATGGTCCACATCAGGTCACCCACTCATTCTCAAAAATAAAATAAAATATAAATTTAGTGAAATCACATACACTTTATCATGAGGCCACCAAACCCTTATTCTGCAGCCAACCAGATCCACGTCGTGTTCTCTGACAACCTTATCCGCAGATTTCTAAGGAAAAGATGACAGAGATGCTCATAAAAAAACTGATACAGGTAGAGACAAGGTGGAAGCATCAAAAAGTATGCACATCAGATTCCTTGTTGATCAAAAGTCTTTGCTCTTCAGTTACAACTGGTAACTTCTCTATAAAATTTCATGACATCAAGACCGTAGCACCTATAGAGGACAATCATATTGAAGATAGGAAAAAGAAAATATCCTCTTTCCGTCAGATAAATAGATAAACACAACTAGTTTCATGACATAAATAACCTCATTGGTGAATTTTATGGAACATTCGCTTAGTAATCACTTAATGAAGGTTGTCTAATCTCATTAACTGTAAGATAAGTAGATAACTCTAATTAATGATAATAAATTTTACCTCTTCTTGTGATGGCAAGTTCTTCCTTTTACATTGTTCTTTTAAGATTTTGGGTAAGTCACTTCGCTTGGTGACCGAAACAGAGTCCAATGCCTGCATTACTCAATTTTTTGTACATAATAAGCCCAAGACTACGGGTAGAACAAACACTTCATTTGAATCCGCATAAACATTCCAAAACGAGAACATTCACTTTAGTACTTACTGAAGAATGTCTAATAGCATTATCAATAAGCCAGCTCTCATTAATAATAATAAATGTTTACCTCTTCTTGTGATAGGGAGTTCTTTCTTTTAAGTTATACTTCAGAGATTTTGGGTAAGTTGTTTTTCTTGGTGAACTCAATTTATGTACATATAAAGTCCAATACTAAGGAGTAGAAAAAACACTTTGCTAGAATCCACATAAATACTCCAAAACGAGTACAATCACTTTAGTACTTATCGAAGGTTTTCTAATAGCATTAACTACAAGCCAGCTCTAGTTAATAAGAATAAATGTTTACCCCTTTTTGTGACGGCGAGTTCTTCCTTTCATGTTGTTCTTTCGAAGTTTTGGGGAAATTCCTCTCTTTGGTGTTTGAGAACAAACCCATAGCCTGCAGAGATTAATTAATGTACATAACAAGTCCAAATTAATGGGTAAATTTAAATACTTTGCTTGAATTGACTTAACTTTTAAAACAAGAACATTCTCTTTAGTGTACTCACTTAATGAAGGTCATGTAGTATCAGTCAATAACAAACAATAACATACCCAGTAAAATCCCACAAGTGGGGTCTGGGTATCAGTCAATAAGCCAGCTCTAATTAATGGTATCACAATCTATTTCCATCTGCTATGCTAGGTTAGCTAAACAATTTTTTTTTCCATTAATAGATCAGAAAGTAAAACCCAATGAACAAACAACAAACTTCTAAAACATAAGAATTACTCAACCTCGTATAATATTCATTTAACTATAAGGTATCACATTTGTCTCCTGTACAAGCGTGAAATTTCCTTAGGGTGAACATCTAACCTAACAATCCCAAATCTACAGATGCAAGGTAACAGCTCTATGACCACCTCAGTTTGCCAAAAAATTCAAGCATAAATGGTTAGGTAGTAGAGATCTCTCACCCTTAAAGATATTACTGGTTTCATAAATACATTTGGGAAACCATAAGAAAATTCAAAGAGTGTTGTTAAACATGGTAAAATACCACTTATGCTTATGCTCAAAGAGCATGTTTACCCACACATGACCCGAAATGGGTAATGAAGAAAATAGAATCAGAGGTATGCAGCACAAATTGGTCCAAGAGCTGAGAACGCAATCACAAAATTTAAAGTGTTTGCACCTTCTTTTTGTCCATGGTCCTTTCCAAGCAATCATATAGTTCCTAGAATATCAATCAAGTGCAACTCAATCCAAACTAGAAGGGGTCGGCTGTATGAAAACTATACATCCCTTCTGTTATTTGGCCCTAATCAGAGATGCAGTATCAACCTACTGCATGTCTTACCTGGACTTGGACCATCCTATGCTAACCGAAGCAAAGATAGACTTGGCTTTCAATTCTAGAATGTCTTTAAATCTTTAAAAAGAAATAGAACTCTTAAAGGAAATGATCTAAGAACTAGGCCTTTTAAAGGAAATGATCTTTCACTGGGGGTGGTTATCAGAATTTCAAATGATGCAAACCATAATCAGTCTACATTGCATACACAGAAAAGGATCCGTTTCTACAAGGTGGGACTCAAACCCTTACTAATAAGGTCCAAAATTCAGGTAGTTCAATTTAACTACTAAAATTTTCCAAAGAAGAATAACCAATAGGAGGATCATTTTATCCTAGGGACTAGGATTAATCAACAATTATTGACCTGAAAAAAATTCAAACCAGTTTAAAAATTCAGTTATAAAGGGATTAAACAATTTACAAACAACAGTGTTGGAAGAAACACATATTTGCATAGAAGCATTAATAATTGCACAGGGAAAAAAAGTATAAAAATGCTTCATAATCTCATAGACAAATTGAGGCCCCTTAGTCTTTATGTACTTTTGGCTTCTAGAGTTAAGCGGGTAAAGAGATGGAAAGAGAAAAGAAAAGACTCTCACATCAAGTTTCTCCATAAGCTCCTCTTTAGAAGATGGGGGATGCTGAAGCAACTCATTCCCAATTTCAAGAGCTCTTTTCTGGAGCTCCTCCGCCTTAGAAACAGAAGCACGATCCAGGGCATCCATTTCCTTTTCTCACAGCACTGAGCATACAAAGAACAAGAAGAGCATGCAATTTCAAAAACCAGGCTTCAAGTCTTAAGAACCGAACGAAATCACAAGAGAGCAAAGCGAAATGGAAGTTCAAAAAAGACCCGAAAAGTCATGCCAGTAATAATATACAAAGGACAAGGGAGAGAAAAGCGGGGCTATATGAAAAATTTAACGCATGCAGCAGAGGCAGAACACATCTGTCAATGAGTCTTTCAAAACCCACCAACATCACTAACGTTTCAAAACCAAATCAACTTTTCATGCTGTTAAGGCAAAATTTTCTCACTGTATGAGTAGGACTGAGGTTGTCTTAACTGCGTAAATTTTCAGATTCACACTCTTAAAATTGGTTTTCAATTAAAGGAATTTGCTTCCAAGTGTAAACTAATAAATATTCTGCTTAAATTACAGTAATCTATACAGTTTCACTTTTCCTCTGCCTTTTTTGTTGTTTAATTTCATCTTTTCTCCCTATTTTTCTTGGGCACTTCTATGAACGAATACAGTCACAACCAAAGATCAAAAGAAATATAAACATGATATATGTGAAATGGAGAATAGGTGAATAACAAAGATGGACTACACCAAATGGATGTGGTACTTGGAGATCAGTAAGAAATCTTTCGCCTCTGCTCCTCTCCAAAATCAGATTGCAGGTGGGTAATGGTGTGAAGGTGTTATTCTGGGAGGACAAATGGATAGCACAAAGACCCCTGAAACAATTATTCCCAGACTTGTATGCACTAAGTCTCCAACCAAATGCAACAGTGTTTGAAATGTGGACAGGACAGGGGGGTGCAACTTACATCTTAGGAGCAACTTAATGATTGGGAAATGGGAAATATAGAGGCTTTCCATGACACAATGCTACAGTTTAGTAATCCGACTGATAGGGAGGATAAGGTTGTTTCGTAGATTGACATTAAAGGGGTTTTCAGTGTCAAAGCAGCTTACACAGACCTCAATCATTTAGACGATAGGATGAAGTTCTAGCCATGGCAGATGATCTGGAGAACTAAAATTCAATGCAACGTAAATTGCTTCACAAGATTACTAGCAAATAAGGTGGTGCTGACACAAGAAAATATGAGAAAGAGGAAGTTCCAATTGTGCTCAAGGTGCTAACTATGTGAGGAACAGGCAGAGACAGTCAACCATCTTTTTTTGCATTGCAATTGGGCAGATCAATAGTGAAGAATCTATCAATGTTCATAAGGAAATAAACGCATTGCCTTCCTTTTTCAGGTGCAATCAACTAATATAACTCTCGTTGTTTGCTTCTTTTGTTGGCATTAAGATATTATCAGAGCCCAGAGGTTTGATAATTTGATTGCTCTTCCGTGACATCGCTACATCTTTTATCTAATGCATATGTACAACATAAGTTAGTAGGTTCAATTGACCCGCCCCTGCTTACCATTCCTAAAATCTGCAGTCATGTATGTAATTTTTGGATGCAAATTTAGTTGTTTCTATTTGATTAACTAATCAAGGCAAAAGATGAGGTGATTTGATTTTGTCTCAAGAATTTTGAGGGATGGGTCTATTTAATGATTTAATTCCTCAAGAGGCCTAGAAATAACCGTCTGATATCTTTTTTTGGCCCTTTGACTTATGTCCCTTGTTGATTCATATCTTCACAAACATCAAATTTTATGCACCAAATTTATCAAAAGTGCAACAACTAACAAAGATTAATAATAAAACCTCTCCTCATCTTATTTAATTGAGTGCAAATAAAAATGATAAAAAGAAAAGATGAAGAACAAAAGAAAAAGAACTAAAAATAAAGAAATACCTTGAAATTTCAGCATTATCCTGAGAAACTAAGAAAAACATAAGAAGATGAAAAGAGTTCTAAAGGATTATAGTAAAAAAGATGAAGAGAGCATGAAAGCCACGTATCAATACGGTGGTGATTGAACAATTATGTGATGTAAAATAAAGTAATTGAAAAGATAAAAAAAATATCTTCAATTAATCGATTTTTATCCTGAAACAGACATGTTGATATCCGTGATTTACGTTGAAGCAGGCATGTTGATACCACCCCTACTTCTAATATAGTCGAAAAAATCAATGGAAGACACAGAATATGAAAAGGTCACCTTTAAATAAAAGATAAAAATCATTTTCACCTTCCCTCCTGCCCCCACTCCCCAACTCTGTTTTTTATTCTAAAAATGGAACAAGAAAGGAAAAACTCACTAAACCTAAATGAATGAACTAAATCAAAAAGAAATTCAGAGCAGAAATGTCCAGAGACACAGGAAATCAATAGAGGACAAAGAACACGAAAAGCACACGAACACGAAAAATGCACGCACACGAAAAGTGCACGAAACGAACACAAGAAGGGTAAAAATTATTTTCACATCCCCCCCCCCCCACCAAATCAAAACTTTTCTTTTATTCTAAAACAGATCTTAAAAAAAATTCCATGTCATTTGATTCCTTCTCCTTCATTATCATCACTACATCCATCACATAACCACTAAATCCACTATCTCCACCATTAAAACTTATAGCAATCACCATGAAAATTATAACCCACCACCAAATTCATTCCTTCACCATCAACGGATTCAATGTCTACTATCAATATTTTCTACCATAAAATATTAAAATACAAATCTTACATGTTATCACCCACCTTCAAATCCACCACAAAATATCACACCAGATCCTTAAAAATTCAGATTATTCAATCTGAATTTCAAAATACAAGGTTTCTTGCATCTAATGAACCTAACCTATAAAAAAATTTAAAATAAATATCATCAAATTTGGTCCAAAATCTCCAACCCAATTCAGGATCATCACTGGCGCTAAGGGGAAGAATCTCAAAGCAAGCTTCACTAGAATTCTGTAGAAAATTAGACAGAGTTTCCTCTATTTTTAGGCCTATTCAAAACCTTAACCTATCTCGGAAATCAACAATGCAACTTCAAAATATTCAAATTGAGACACCACATAAATTGTCAATGTATTCTCCAAGCTATAATACTAACTCATCTCCAACAATAGGGAGATATTTAAAATCCATCACACTTCCTAAGATGACAAAAGAATATTGGTGACTCTAACAAAATAAATGACTATGGAGCGACTCTAAGAATTCAAGAAAAGATCCATAACAATAGATTACTTGTTTCCCACGCGAACGACTATGAGGCTCACCATGGATTCAACTTGCTGTCATTAGCTAAATAGATCCTCGTAATATCACCTTTATTCTTTGTAAAAAAAATATAGCGGGGAGTGAGACGTTAGCTCAGTTTATAATAAAAATAACCACAATCGTTCCAATGAAGGACAAGTCAGAAAACATGCTAGTATAATAATCAAAATCATGTAATAAATGTTCTTTCAAAATCAATAAACATAATCAATTTTGTTATCTCATAATCAAATCAACTTATAACAACAACAACATACCCAGCGGAATCTTACAAGTGGGATCTGGGGAGGGTAGAATGTATGCAGACTTTACCACTACCTCATAGAGAAGCAAATCAACTTAACCATTCGAAAATAAACTCAGGAACACACTTTCATATCAAATCATACACATATTTAGGAGGTTTCCAAGAATGAATCATGTAATTGGTAATTGGTATGTCTATATTCTTAAACGAATAGACGATAACTGTAAATCTCATATGAATAAACCCCTACTTGAAGGATATCAGTAATGGGATGCTAGTTCGACCTTCCCACTAGCAAGAGCTCAATCTGTAATTGGTAAATGTAAGGTGCACTAGGTCTAATAAACCCATTGTTAGCTACGGGATTCATCAAGGTGTAAGGACCCAGATATTTGTATAGCTTTAATGACGCTTGAGATTGGATTTCAAAAAGTTTTGGACTAAGGTGACACCTTATGGAACATCTAATCTTGATCTAACTTCACTTTAAAGACTTTAATTCAAGATCATTTATGTTGTATAAGGCCATCATGGGTCTCCTACATGAATCCAAGTTCGAAAGGATTTTCGTTGACTAAGTTTGACACAAGTACCGGTAGAGGGGTCAACTTTAAAGGGGCATATCTCTTAGCACAAAAGGAACTGGGTGTCCCACGACCTACCAAATGAAATCCCTACGAGTTATCTTTCCAACTCACTTGGTTTCACCTTATTTCAAGTTTGGATGAAAGAGTTATGACCTTTTTCCTGAGACCCTCTTGTGCAGAGATTTCACCCGGACAGTTTGACGGGTAGTGTTGCCTTGGATGGGCCGTTTGGATGGCTTGGGTCTGGAAAAGGCCATTTTTGGCCTAATAAATAGGAAATCCCTTTTATTTATCTTCATAACACACGTGGTTTCACCTTATTCCGTTGTCGGATGGAGTTTTGATTGTTTTGGGGAGACCCTCTTGTGCAGTGGTGTCAAACGGACAGCTTGACAGGCAGTGATGCCTTTGACAGGCTGTTTGGGTTAGCTGGGACTTGAAAAGACCATTTTTGGCCTAATAAATAGGACATGGCCAGTGGTATGGTTCGTGTGGCTTGCCACTGACCGTGTGGAGGGTCATGAATTGTGCAAATGAGATAAGGTTGACATGAGGGGGAGTTTTGTGGCTAAGTGCTATGCCACAACCATTTTCATGGGTTGTGGCATGCTTGATGAGCCATCTGGCCAGGCGTAGAGCCTTCGGCTCCCATTTTACCTACCAAGTGTGGTTGGACGAATGACTACACGGTCTGTGTAGCACCACACGATTCGTGAAAGTGCTCGTCAAAGTGACGTCGATGCTAACTTTTTCTTTAGTGTTCCAATTGCAATTTTGAGTCTAAGTCTTGTCTCACGGGCACTCCACATGACCCGTGGAGTGCG
>JAOTQJ010120037.1:0-10647 GCA_025642045.1 Solanum sejunctum
CTTGATCATGTATGTGAAGTCAGATTTTTGAAATACCAAATGCATTTTGAGATATATAAAAATTAAAATTCTAGGCATTCCGAGGCATATATTTGGGCAATTTTTGGGGTCGTATTAGATTAAGTCTTTTTGAGAGGTTAAGATTGCATTGAAAGTCTAAAAAGGTCATTAGAATAGTTTAAAATTCACCAAAATGAGATTAGTAAATGAATGGAAAAATTTGCAAAGTGATGCTCCAATGAAAGACTCATAGGTCGTGTGTCACTCCACGGGTCATGTTGAGTGCCCATGATATGAGATTTGGTAAAAAAAAGTTGGAATTTGGGAACACTTAGAAAAAATTACTGTCATCATTACTTTGACTAGCCACTTTCATGGGCCATATGGTGTTATACAGTCTATGTAATGGTCTATTGAAAAATATTTAGAAAAACAAATGTTACAAGGCCACCCCATGCCCCAAGACCACTAGCCATCTGACCTACCAAGCCTTTCAAAGGTGCCCATGGAACCACACTTGGTCAAAACTCCTCCTACGCCCACTCTTCCTCATTTGCACGTACTTTATGACCAGCCACATGGTCAGTGCCAAGCCACATGGACCATGCCACTAGCCGTGCCCTATGCTTTAGACCAAAAATGGTCTTTTTCCAGCTCAAGGCAGCCAAAATAGCCTGGCCAAAGCTCAATTGTCCATCAAGGTGTTCGTGTGAAATTACTTCATAGGAAGGTCTCACGAAGATGATTATAAATCCTTCATCCGAACTCAAAATAAAGTGATACTAAGTGCATTGGAAAGCTAACTCAAAGGGATTTCATTTGACATGGTGTGGACCATCTAGTTCCAAGTGTGCTAAAAGTCATGCTTATTCAAATTTGCCTATTACATAAACCAACACCCAAAACTCAACTCGTAGTGAGGTCTTAAACTCATCTAAGTACTAGAAGTCTCCCACGACTATAATACACTCTCAACTTAACCAAGTGAGGCTTGAAACATGGATAGATAAGAGCATGGAGTTGTGAGGTGTCACAACATCTCCCCCTTGGGAACATTTGTCCCCTAATATGGGAGAACAAGGCTTGGAAGACTAGATTTAGAACATGAAATTTCCAACCATGGGATTCAATGCATAACTCAATATATTGAAAATAATGAAGTAGTTAAAGCTCATGCCAAAATATGTTTATATCATTTCAAACATCTCATAAATCATTTAAATGCAAATGAAAGTATGTTATGCCATGAGACATAAGAATTGGAAGGATTAGTACCACTTGGGAAAAGAAAGAACCTAGTGCCTCATGCTTAGGTAGAGTGAAACAATATAGGGATGTCACTTCATCATGTTCATCTGTCACTTCATCATGTTCACCTCGGCTTCTCATATGGAACTTTAAACTTGTTGATTGCTCCAAAGGACTTGACAGAAGCTACACCTTTTTTTTCCTCAACTTCCTCACTTGACCATCTAAAATTTTCACCAGACTATTTTCTTAAGTCAAATTGTCCCTCGTCATATCCATAACCTTCAAACTCACAATAGCACTTGGGTCACCAACACACCACCTTAACCAAGGCACATGGAAAAACCAGAAGAGTTATATTCATATCCATAGGCAACTCCAATCCTTATGCAACCATACCAATTCCTCCCCCAAACAATACAAGTGCCTACAAACCTGAATCAAACTGTCAACCTTATTCACACATAGTCTACTTGGTACCATAAACCTCTATCTCCCCTTTGGGAGACAACCTCCGCTTTACCATCTTTCACCCAAAACCCCAAACTCTTTCAACGCAGAATCAAGGCCTTTCTTAAACTAGACCCCTTCAACCAAAGAAGATCTGGAACTACCAAAACTACTACACCACCATCCTAAGCTTCACCCAACCTCATTCCTAACTTAGTCAATTGTTGAACTTCTCCAACCACCCCTTTTTGTCAACCCAAAGATTCCTACCTTTCATTGGCGCATTCATCAAATTCACAATATCACCCTCGAAAGCCTCACAAGCACTTTCTCACTTTAAAAAACAAACCAATACATCACCACCAAAGACCATCACTAAATACCAAGGCAAGGTTCAAAGTCCGCATACGAGAGACCTATAGACATAGCAAGTGCACTAGACAAATCCAAAAGATAATACCCCAAATTCACTATCGAAAAGGGCATCATGAATTCATTGCCTACCAAAAACAACTCGATTGGAAGGACCTTATGCTCAACATACATAACTCTTACAAGATGATAAATGCAACCCCTTAGAGATCAATTGTACCTTAATACAAGAAATTAACCTACCCATTTACTACCACTTTACAACCTCACACTCATTCGGAAGCTTCTTTCACATGCCTCATTCCATTGGAACTTGGTTGTCTTATGTGTCAGCTTTGTTAGAGATGCAGAAATAGAAGAAAACCCTTCAACAAACCTCCTGTAATAACCTACTAAACCTAAGAGGCTCCAAACTTCCGTGCACGTCATGGGTCTTGGCCAATCTTTCATAGCTTCTATCTTTTGTTAATCAACCCTTATTACCTCATCTGACATAATACAACACAAGAATGCCATTGACTTTAGCCAAAATTCACATTTAAAGGAGAATAGGAATGGTTTAGCTCGTAGAGGTAAGGTCTATACATTAAAATCCCACATACCATAGTAATTTAGCGAAGGAAAATTTATCTTAGAGTTGAGAAAATCCAAAACCCTAGCTTGCTTTCTCCTTCTTAAAGCCTTAGAGGAGTTGGGAGTACTCTTGGGAGGGGTTTGAAACTTAACGTGTTTTGAATGAGGAGGAATAAGATAGATTAGGGTTGTCAGGGCTGATAAGGGGTCTCTTGAGGATCAAAACGACATAGCATAGGCATTAAGCAATAGGAAAGGCTAAATTTGCCCCTTCTTGAAAGTCTGCCAGTTAGGACCATGAGACCCCATTTATGGATTGTTGTCCATTCTATGGTCCATACGTTAGGGGTTCATCTAATGATATTTTTAACCCTCAGAGACTTTCCTCTGATTTTCAACCTACGATGGGACATATAGCTAGGAAGTTAATTTACAAGCCATCTGATAAATCATATACCCAACTTTTGAAATCATCCTTTTTACCAAGTCTGACCTTCAACCTAAGAGCATTAATTATGACCCATAAGACCCTTCATAACAACTGATACTCAAAATATTTCTAGAATGAATTCTCGTAGGTAGGGTCTTACAATATCTCCCCCTTGGGAACATTTGTTCCCGAATGTTACTAAGGCAAGCTCTACAGAAATGCATCATATGCCAACTACAACATATGCACCATGAATGTCACAAGCCAAGACTAGGGTATAGATGTGACACAGTGAACGAAAAGCCCGAAGTAAACCCAAACAAACCTCTTAGCATATAATTTATACATCCTTGGTTTCACAAAAATAATAAAAGATAAATAAGCACATAACAAATAATTTCTAAGGGAAGTGAGGATTTGCACTCACGCTATTGGGATGTTATAGGAAAGAGGATAAACATTAATCACATAGCAAATAAATCGAAGGGGTAGGTAACTATGACACACGCTATGGGAGCATTTAGGGACTTGGAACTTTCATCACTTTCCACTGTATTCAATAGCATCAAATAACAACACAAAGGGATAAATCTCTATAAAATCTCAACGCCAAATTATAGGTACATACCGTAGTATCCAACAACACCTCTAAGGATTAATAAGATGAGGTCAAGACATGTTCAAGGCTCACCCTCAAACTAGAAAATAAAGAGGAACAAAATCTCAACATAAGTAAGATAGAAACTGGGTATCATCCCCAGACTCGAGGACTCACCAACTCTCTTTTTTCAATGATCCAAACCTAACCACATGCAGGATATTGATAAGCATCAGTCCTACATGGTTAAATCATATTGGTAGAGCATGAATTAGTACTTAGAATATACTAAGTATGTGGGGTGCAATGCAATAAGGGAAGCAAGCCATAGTAATCGAAATGCATAAACATAATCAAAGACGTAAGCTCAATATGTCATGCATGATCAATGCTTAAGGTAAAATGTTGTAATCATACTTGCATAACTCATAAAAAGCATAATAAAGTGACATGAGTAGCTCGTCCATATATGTTGTACTAGAGAGTGAGGAATATTACATAGGTCATAATAATAAAGAACCATCATAAACCATCATAAGAGAATATCTTGTGGATATGAGGGGGATATGAGCATATATAAGGAAAACCATGGATCAAGAATGACATATACATAAGCTTTGGGGAGATCATAAAAGATAGTGAGAAATACAAGGTGTCATACATAACTAAAGTATTAATATTTTGTGTGAAAAGTACATAACTTTACATTAATGACTTTTTTATTATGCAAGGAACATTGGCAATCATAATGAAGAACACCTTACAAACTTGTAGGAATCATCATGTAACTTTAGGGGAAAATACCATTTGAATTTGTGAAACAAAGAATTATAGGAACTTTAAATCACCTTTATACATAATATAAAGGAACCGTTTAATCATGATTAGAGGGACAACTTAGAACCATAAGGAGAACTTGAACATATGTGAGAGCAATCTTTAACCGACATAAACCATATGAGTTAAGCCATGGAGTCTCAATGTATTCCTTACACCAAAGTAAAGGGGGAAGTCACTTGCCAAGGCGACCTTCTAAGATGCCTAGTCAGATCCAAAAGCTTTGCTATTAAGCAATCTCAACTATCGGTTGGTCTAGAAATCAACCTCTACTAGCTGGTGATTCCTATTTCCTATAGTGGTATGTAGTTATGGGATATTGGGACTCTACTAACGGTCTCTCATCTTGTCTAATGGGGAGCTTCCACATCCATCCCGAGGTCCAATAAATGCTAAGTAAACTCTTATGGAATAACCATAGGGAGGAATCTTGAAATTCATTAGTGGAGAGGTATTCCACTAACATATCCCATAAGTCTTGTAAAACAATAGAGGGGAATTCTACTAACCCGTCCCATAAATATTTTGAACATTAATCATCATCATAAGGATAGCTCCTATACCTTAGCTAAGCCTCTACTATCTGCTAGAATCATCACCATATCCATCTACTAATGGGTCATCATAGTCTCATGATCATAAGTAGGTGGGGACTCACATTTTTTTTACTCATTCATGCTAAATTTCATAAGACTATTCCTATTGGAGATAAAAAGATGAGGGTAATCATGACATACACAACTTGTATAACATAACATCATAAGAAGGGCTTTACAATAACACAGAGCTTTCAAAATATCTCAATGAATTTCACATAATACTTGATATGCCTCATCATTCATAACATTCATGAACTAGCATACATATAGTGAAATATTTTCATTATTCATAAGAAACTTCATCATTAAACCCTCATGATTAAGAATCATTCAAAATTAGCAAACTCAACTTAATAATCGGGAGGTCTCATCCATGTAACTTTAAATCATGTAACTCAAGAGGACTGTGCATGAAAGTAATGCATTTCAGCAATTTATATCATCTATAGAACAACCCATCTCAGTCATACATATCAACTTTCAAAACATGGACATGGACACATGAAAATCATCTCATACAATCCTCAACTTCATGGTTTCTCATGGTATCACAACATTTATAGCTTTGAATATCTTGAACTATCTCATCAAACTATCACATCATAATATTAGATAAAAGGTTTCATATCATTCATAATATTTATAACATTCTCATAAACTCATAGCATGCTTAATTTTCCTCCAACATCAGCAACATCCATAACTCACATGTGCTACAATAAGCCTTCATCACATAAAAGATTTGCCACATAGCTTAGTCAAAACATATTGGGTACATGTATTTAAGCTTAAAATCATATAATTCAAGAATAAAAAATATGAGATGGGTAAATTAAATTCATTTAAGACGTCATTCAAACAACCCCAATTCGGGTGTCATTAAAATCATTCAAAAATTCATAATACTTTAGAGTATGTCAAGATGCCATAGCTTACAAACTTTAATGTAATAAACATATCATAATCAAGAATCATTAATAGGAGCCCATGCAAAGATAAATCAATAGTCAATAATTTTCCAATATATTTCATATAATGGAGTCATAATAGAAAATACTCATAAACAATTAGTCAATAGAATCAAGAAATTTAATAAAAATAGTTTTTGGGCTCCATGAGTGAAAAGGATTCATGGATGGAGACTCACATACCTTAGACTTGGAGTTTCTTGGAGAAAATTGGAGGAAGACTTGAGGCTTGACTTGGTTTTCTTGAATTCCAACAAACTTCTTGAAAATCTTGAGAATGGATGGAGAAATTAGTGAAGATTAGAAAGGAATTTGAGAGGTTTTTGCTAAGTTTTGGAGTTGAAAAATGGCTAAGGATGAGAGTTTCATATATATATATATATATAGATATAGATAGATAGATAGATAGAGAGAGAGAGAGAGAGAGAGAGAGAGAGAGAGACATTGGGTAATTACCCAATTGTCCTTGAGTGAAAAGTGGGGTTTTTGACACATGGTACGTCCAGTTCATGATGCGGACAGCCACTGCTTGCGAAATTTCCCCAAAAAATATTTTTTTGGCACGGGTACAATATACCTTGTAGGTAACCATTCCCCCACCCAATTTTTCCCTTTGAACAAGAATATGAGGTCAGATTTGTAAAATTTTGTATGGATTATGAGATATTCAAAAAAATGTATCAGAAGGTCTTTCCAAGCTACGTTGAGGAGTATTTCAATATCCCTCCCCCTTTGGGAACATTCGTCCCCCAATATTAATAGAGATAGCATGAATAGAATGGAAAATCTATAAATTCCTTACTAAAACAATAATGGAAATTAAATATTATTTTCATGCAACTTTCAAAGTCTCTATAATGGAAATCATTTTAAAAGCATGAGTAACACATTTTCATTATTACACATGAAACTTCAATCAACTTTTTGCATGGGCATACATGCATAATAAGTAACATGTTAAGACTAGATAAATTATTTATGAGAATGAACTGGAACTACCATTGTTTCTAATATGCAAACACAACCACTTACTAATACATCAATTATAGCACCACCACTTATGAAATATCTTAGTACTAATCATCACCCTATTCAAGGAAACACATACATACCAGGCATAGTGTTATGAGATCTCTCTCTGCCTTTCCCAGCGACCGCTAGGCAATCCCTTCTCTGGTGCCCTAATTCACCATATTCAAAGCAACCTTCTTGACCCATTCCCATTAGTAAGAGGAATAGCCTTTAGTACTTCTAATGGCATGGCATGGATCCTAATTAGGAGAAACATTTTTGAAAATACGTCATAGCCCCTATCCATAGTTGTGGCTCACTTCACAACCATGAACAAGACTTTACATGATGCGGTGTGTTGAATGTCCAAGGACCATTTATAAAACTAGTGCTCTGATACCAAGCTTGTCATGACCCAAGATTAGGGTGTAGATATGACACGGTGAATATGAAACCCGAACGTAACCCAAAGAAGCCTCTTACCATATAGTTTGCACATCTTTGGTTTTGCGGAAATAATAAAAGATAAATCAGCATATAACAAATAATTTCTAAGGTAAGTAGGGGTTTGGAATCATACTATGAGAATATTATAGGGAAGAGGATAAACGTGAATCATGTAGCAAATAAGTCTAAGGGGCGGGTAAGTATGACTTACGTTATGGGGAATTTCGCGACTTGGGACTTTCAACACTTACCACTATAATCAATAGCATCAAATAGCATCACATAAGTGATATGGTTTAAGGGATAAGTCTGCATAAAGTCTCAGCATCAAATTATAGGTATATACAGTAGTATCCAAAATATGTTCAAGACTCACCCTCAAACTAGAAAGTAATTGGAATAAAATCTAAACACAAGTAAGATAGAAACCAGGTATCGTCCTTGAACTAGAGGACTCACCAACTCTCTTATTTCAATGATCCAAAGATAATCACGTGGTGGATATCAATGAGGGTCAATCCCTACATGATGAAATCATATAGGCATAAAATATGTGTTAGTACTTGGAATGTACAAAGTATGTGGGGTGCAATGCAACAAGGGAAGCAAGCCATAGTAATCGAAATGCTTAAACATAATCAAAGACATAAGCTCAATATGTCATGCATGATCAATGTTTAAGGTAAAACATCTGTAGAGGTAATTATACTTGCATAAGTACGCATAAAAAGCATAACAAGGAAGCATGAGTAGCTCATCCATATACCTTTTACTAGAGAGTAAGTAATATTTCATAGGTCATAATAATAAAGAATCATCATAAATCATCATAAAAGAATATCTTGGGGACATGAGGGGTACATGAGCATATATAAGGAAAATCATGTATCAAGAATGACACATACCATAAAGCTTTGGGCAGTTCATAAAAGACAGTAAGAAATATAAGGTGTCATACATAACTAAAGGATTAATATTTTTGGGTGAAAAATACATCACTTTACATTAAAGATTATTTTGTTATTCAAGGAACATTGGAAATCATAATGAAGAACACCTTACACACTTGTAGAAATCATCATGTACCTTTAGGGGAAAATACCATTAGAATTTGTGAAACAAAGAATCATAGGAACCTTAAATCACCTTTAGATATAAAATAAAGGAACTGTTTAATCATGATAAGAGGGATAACTTAGAACAATTTGGAGAACTTGACCATGTGTGAGAGCAACCTTTAACCAACATAAACCATGTGAGCTAAGCCATGGAGTCCTGATATTTTCCCTACATTGGAGGTTAGGGGGAAGTCACTTGCCATGGAGACCTCCTAAGATGTCTCAGCGGATCCACAAAAGCTTTGTTATTGAGCAACCTCTACTATCGGTTAGTCCAGAAATCAACCTCTACTAGCGGGTGATTCCTATTTCCTATGGTCACATGTAGTTACGGGATAATGGAATTCTACTAACAGTCTCTCGCCTCTTCTAATATGGCGCTTCCACATCCATCCTAAGGTCCACTCCATACTAAGTAAACTCTCATAAAATCATCACATAGAGGAATCTTGAAGTTCATTAGCGGAAAGGCATTCTACTATCCCATCCCTTAAGACTTGTAAAATAATGGAGGGGAATTCTGCTAATCCATCCCATAAATATTTTGAACATTAATTATCATCATAAGGTTAGCTCCTATACCTTGACTATGCCTCTACTATCGGCTTGCATCATAATCTTACGTAAGCCTCTACTATCAGCTGGCATCATCACCATATCTCTCTACTAATAGGTCATCATTTCATATCCCTCTATTAATAAGTCATCACAGTCTCATGATCATAATTTGGTAGGGACTCATATTTTCTTTTACTCATTCATGATAAATTTTATAAGACTAGTCCTATTTGACATACATAATTTGTATAACATAACATCATAAGGAGGGTTTTACAATAACACGTAGCTTTCACAATATCTCAATGAATTTCACATAATACTTGATATACCTCATCCTCGATAACGTTCATGAACTAGCATACATATAGTAAAACATTTCCATTATTCATAAGAAACTTCCTATTAAACCCTCATTATTAAGAATCATTCAAATTTAGCAATCTCAACTTGATTATTGGGTGTGCTCATGCATGTAATTTTAAATCATGTAACTTAGAGGCTATGTATAAAAGTAATGCATTTCATCAATCTATATCATCTCTAGAACAACCCATCTCAATCATACATATCATCTTTCAAAACACATATAGGAAAATATGAAATTCATCTCATACAATCCTCAACTCCATGGTGTCTCATGGTATCACAACATTTACAACTTTGAATATCTTGAACTAGCTCATCAAACCATCACATCATGATATCAAATAAATGATTCTGTATCATTCATAAAATTCATAACATTCCCATGAACTCATAGCATACTCAATTTTCCTTCAATATCAACAACATCCAAACTCACATATGCTACCAAAAGCCTTCATCACATAACAAATTTGCCACATAACTTAGTCAAAATATGTTGGGTACATGTATTTAATCTTAAAATCATAAAATTCAAAAATAAGGAACATGAGAGGGGTAAAATAAAGTCGTTTAAGAAGTCATTCAAATAATCCGATAACATACTTCAAAATTCCAATTTAGGTGTCTTGAAAACCATACAAAATTTCATAATATTTTAGAGTCTTTCAACATCTCATAGCTTACAAAGCTTTAATGTAATAAATATATCATAATCTAATTCATTAATAGGAGTCCATGCATCAATAAATCAAGAATCAATAATTTTCCAATAGTTTTCATGTAATGCAATAATAATAGAAAATACCCATAAAGAATTAGTCATTAGCATCAAGAAATTTGATAAAAATCATTTTGAGGCTCCGTGATTGAAAGGACCCACGGATGCAGACCCATATATGAGTGTGCATTATCATCTAGGTAAGGCAAATGTGGTGGTGGATGCATTGAGAAGGGTATCCAAGGGTAACCTAGCTCATGTTGATGGTGGTAAAAAGGAGATGGCTAGGGAAGTGCATCGGTTGGCTAGGTTGGGGGTTAGATTGGAGAAGGTTGATAGTGGTAATGTTGT
>JAOTQJ010120058.1:0-10646 GCA_025642045.1 Solanum sejunctum
TAATGGATCAATAATATGTAAGCAAAAGAAGGTTCTTAGTGATTAGGAGATCTAGTTCATATCCATTATATTATTTATTTATTCAAATATATATACTATAAATAGCCATAAACATATATTTTTTTAATTAATCATGATGTCAGGACGTACCTCAATTAATTTATTTTATAAAATGTTTGTCATCTTTCCTTAATAATTATTTTTTAAATAATTTTCCTTGGAATTCCCTTACTAATACTCATGTGACAACTTGAACAAAATTGAAGTAGTTTAATTGCAATCTACATCAATATTATAAGTATAGTCATAGCTTTTTATGGTAAGATTTGGGAGTAAAATATATTTAAATAAATCAAATTCTATTGATAGGTCTTTGGTATCCGAAGAACAAAATATTTTATGAACTGAAAGAACAACATCGATACAAAACATCACGAAAAGGGTCAGACATGCACATAATATGATCATGTTTAGGCAAATAATTATTGAAAAATGTAATATAACTTTTAAAAAAAATTGAATAAGCAATGGATGATTTTCACAAATTTTACAAATTATTAAATGTTAATTATTTAATTATTCGTGTACCATATTAAGACTAAGAATGGATTAACACGATATATTTCCTATACAAAGGGATTGAAAAGATATATTTTAATTAACAAAACTGATTAGATATGCTTAATCAAATATTAAAAGAACTAAATTAAAACTAATTAATAGCTAAGGAATCGAAAGAGTCATTACTAGTCCTTTAGAGTTTAGTTAATCACATTTTTTTAGAAGAAATTGCCTCTCAACTATTTATTTGATTGATATATACTTAATTTCATAATACTTATTATTATGATCCGTTTAAACTTGATTTAATCTGTCGTATTGTTATCCCTAAATTAAAGTGACCTAACGTGTAAATAATGCAAAGAAAAGTTTGGAAATAATACACTCTTATTTATTTAAATTTACACTTTGTATAGTTTGAAGATCGATCTGTAAAATTTATTAGGGCCTTTTTGTTAACAAAAGTGGTTCGATATTGATTTGAATGGAGACCCAAAGTAGATATATTGATTTAGTTGTAAATGAAATTTTGATTTTAAATTTTAAATTCATATATTTTTGACATAATATTAAATTTAAATAATAACGTATCATACATAAAACATGAGATGTAATATTTGGATCATGAAAGATAATTACTAGCTTTATTTATTCAGAATAACAGATAGATAGATGGCAACAATAGTCACTTATTATTTATTTTATAATAAAAGTGACACAAGTATGGACAACAATAACAACATATCTAGTGAATTTTCATAACTGGATTTTGTAAATCGAGGGTAGTGTGCAAGCAACATTTATCCTATCTTATGTAGGTATAAATGTTATTTCTGATAGAACCTCGATCAATTCAAGTAAAATATAACAAAATAAGAAATAAAAAAATATAATAAAAAATACCAATAACAAGTAATATGACAATCGAAACAGAAAAAATAGCTCATAAGATATCATGAGGTTGGTTCAAATTTCTATGGAACGATGCAAGCCAACCTTCCCCTACTTATGCTCATGTGACAACTTGAACAAATTGTAAACAACGAACAACAACGAACATTACCCCAATGCCTCAAAGGTTTCCGCCCATTGCGGGGTAAGGAGGGGTCGGATGTACGCAGCCTGACTCCTATGTTTAAAAACATAGCGCTACTGTTTCCAGATAACCCATGATGAGCGTCGAAAGTTACATTGACTAACCGCTACTTCACAATTGAAAGAAGCGCAAACAGTTTAAAAAGTCATTTTGCTTTATTCCATCATACCCTTGAACAAATTGTAAGTGGTTTGCAATCTTCATCTGTATTACAATTATAACTACAACTTTTTATGGTAAGATCAGGGAGTAAAATTTGCTCAAACATATCAAGCTCTATTGGTAGGTTTCGCAATGCCATCACTCCAGTATTTGAAGATCAGAATAGCACATGAACTGCAAGAATAATATCGATGCACAAAATATAACAGTTAGCTAATTATCAAACATGATAGTAAATTATTGAAATAATATAACCTATACATAAAATAAGAGATGCCACTATACATTGTATCATAAAATTAGTTACTAACCAGCCAATAGTGCTATAAGGAGAATTCCAAAAGAGTTAGCTAGTTTAGCTATTTTAAAGCAATTTGGAGATGAGGGTTCTCAGGAAACAGTCTCTCTACTTCTATGAGATAGTAGTAAGGTCTGCGTACATTCTACCCTCCCCAGATTTCACTTGTGGAATTCCACTGGATATATTATTGTTATTGTTGGAGTAGATGATTTTTTTGAAAATCTTTTTTGTGGGTGCATTTTCTTGCTTGAGAAAAGGCCATATATATAGGTTTTAATTAGTGGAAATATTGTTATATTTTGAATTATTTTTTTCTAGGTTTTAGCATGTATCATGTGAATAGAAATTTCTTAATATAAAAAATAATATGCTACCTATTATCTTTCTTTATAATTATTAACTAGACATATCTTATCTATATAGAAAATCATTGCATGCAAAAATGATATTTAATTCCATCCATACGAATTTTCACTAGTTTTACAAATTATTTGTTAAAAAAATGGAGATATTTAAAAATTATATCATTTCCTATTTTATTAAATGGATTGGAACAATAATGGACCCTAAAACAGTATGATGTTGGGGTGTTTCTATGGAGGAAAAAAAATAATGGATTTGCATCCCTAATAATTTGTATGTCATATACATTTTTACTCTATTTCAATAATTTTTTTTATTATTATTCATTAATTCTATTTTATTTTTTATGTGACACGTTCAATACTATCATGTTGTCATTGAGTAGATTTATTGTCTTAAATTATTCTGAAGATCAAAATATATAGTATATATATGAATTAAAAAAGTAGCATTGATACACAAAGCATTACAAAAACGGTCACACATACACATAGTATGATCATGATTAATCAAATAATTATTGAAAAAATATAAAATAACTAATACATACATTTCTTTAGGCTTTATTGTTGATAGAGCGTTATTTGTTAATCTCTAAAATTATACACAGATAATTACTATTGAAAGAAAGTGATTTTTCACGGTTCAACACTTTAAATTTCTCTATAATTCTTCTAACAAATAGAACATATATAATTATCCATGCAAGAAATTCTTTAAAGGAATGGAAAGAAAATTAGTACAAAACACACACTCATCCATTAATTAAAACATATTATACATAATACATGTGATGTAATGAATCATGAAAGATCAATATTATCCTTAGGCAATAATATGCCTTAATAATTAGGACATCTAGTTGATATCCATTACATTTATTTATTCAAAACAATACACACACAAACACACATATATGTATGTATACTACTAATAGTTACACATACACATATTTTATTAACTATGGTGTATGGATACACCTCAGTTAACTTATTTTACGAAATATTTATCATCTTTGATCAGCATTGTTGTTCAAGTAGACTTTCTTGGAACGATACAAGCCAACCTTTCCCTAGGTATGCTCATGTGACAACTTGAACAAACTGTAAGTGGTTTGCAATCTTCATCAGTATTACAATTATAGCCACAACTTTTTATGGTAAGATCGGGGAGTAAAATTGCTTCAAACGTATCAAATTCTATTGGTAGGTACCGTAAAGCCATCACTCTGGTATTTGGAGACCAAAATATTGTATGAACTGCAAGAAAAATATCAATGTACAAAACATTAATCCTCATTCATATTTTTTTTCTTATCAATGAATAGATCTTTTTATTTGTATGACTTAGATATTTCGTAGTTCTTGAAAAAATGATTCAAGCTAATAATGAAGAAAGAGAATTCTCAGTTCAGTTTTCTATTTTAACAACAGAAAATAGGATTGATCAAGTTCTTTTGAGCTTGACTCATAGTGATCATTTATCAAAAAACGACTCTATCTCTAGTTATCAAATGATTGAGAAATCAAAAGCAATTCATTTATATTACTTATTCGACATTCATAAAAAATATTTTATGAATTATGAGTTCAATCCATTATGTTTACGAAAAGAGCCACACATGTACATAGCATGATCAAGATCAATAAAATAATTATTGAAAAATATAATATATGCTATTCAAAATTCACACTATTTAAAAATTTGAAATCAGCACACGATAGATAACTTATGTAGCTAAACAAAAAAATTCATCGTTAATCCTACTTAGAGACAGAATAACAACGAAGATATCATCACTAATTTTACTTAGTGAATCATTATGAGAAAAAAAAAACTTCTTAGCTACACATAATTCAATGATAAAATTTGAAGTTAATTCAGTAAAATTTGCTAATCTTACGTCATAACGGATTACTTTTTTTAAAAAAACTTAGCTACGAACAATTTAACGATAAAATTCAAAATTACTGACCAGCCAATAGGGCTACAAGGAGAATGGAAAAAGAGCTAGCTAGCTTAGCCATTTTAACACAATTTAGAAATAGATGATTTTTTTTTGTGAGATAATTAATTTTGTTTGAGTGCATTTTCTTGCTTGACGAAAAGCAGTATATATAGGCTTTTTAAGTCTAAAAGTTATATTTTTTAAATTATTTTTTTCCTAATCTTTGGCGTGTATCATTTAATACTAGTTATTTGGTAGATGATTGTTGCAGTAATTAATTTTTAATATGCTATTAAGGTTTCTTAAATTAGTGATTACTAATTTTTAATCATTAATCATAGTGCATATCTGGCTTGTTTGTTGATTTTATTTATATACAACAAAAGAAGTAAGTACATTTTGGGTTATTTGCATTTTTGTTCATTTTTTTTGGTCTAAAATAATTTTTAAAATATTTATAGTCATTAATGTATATCATGTTTGGTTGTCAATATTTTTTTATATATATTATTATCTTACTTCATATATAATTTAGGCATCTCTAGAAATTTCGTTTTAGCTTGTTGTATTTTTTATAATTTTTAATCATTTTCGAGTTTAGCTTTGGGGTATGATGGAATAAAGCAAAATGATTCTTTAAATTGTTTATGCTTCTTTCAATTGTGAAGTAACAGTTAGTTAATGCAACTTCGGCGCTCATCATAGGTCATCCGAAAATAGTCGCACTATGTTTTTAAACATAGAGGTCAGGCTGCGTACATTTGACCTCCCCTTACCTCGCAATGGACGGGGTATTGGGATAATGTTGTTGTTTAATCATTTTTGAGTTTCAAAGATTACGATTGGCTTAAACCCTAAATAATATTTTTGGTCATAAAAAGATGCTAATTTCTCACTTGTGTTCTCGAAGAGACCATTTCCATTCATAAAGATTTTTCACAAATTTAATAAATTATTACATGTTAATTATTTGATTATTCATGTACCACAAAATTTGTAATATGAGTACTATATTTGAGGCTAAATTAAAAATGATTTAACACGATATATTTCCTATATAAAGGAATTAAAAAGATATATACAATTTGATCCATTATCAGAGAGCAATTCTGACCCCGATGGATCATTCCTTTTTTCGATATACGAAATAGGGAATTTCACTAAGTTGATTCTTAAGAAATATCGAATCAAACCATTTGTCCTTAATTCAACAAAAAGAAGCATGGGCTTCTTCGCAAAAAGAACTTTTTTTGTCTTGGTTCCAATTCAATACTAAACAAGTCTGAACTAATTGAATACTTGTGTCAGAAATTTCTCAAATCGGTTTGCCATTTTCATAAAGGATATAATTGACAATTCGAAGTTGCACATTATCCCTTTCCTGCAATGGATCCAGTGGAAAAAGAGTTGCTAAATTTATACCGTTCATTATTTCATATGTGATGACAAGTCGAACTAAAATAAAAATCCTTTTCTTACTAGGTGTAATTCGCTGGACATAGATCCAATTTTTTACTTTTTTGTATTCCTTGAAATTTCTTTTTCCTGTTCCTGATGGTATCAAAATGCTGATATATTTGGATATTTTATCTGTCTCTCCAAGAAAATGGATATCTTGAGAAATTTTTTATTTCATAAGTTATGTTTTGCTAAACATAATTTCAATTTCCAAGGCAAAAATTTTAAAATATAAAATCATTTGAAAAATAAAAATAGATTAACCTGCTCGAAGGACAAACCTTTTAATTAAATAAAAGATTTTGTGATCTCACCCCTGGCTAATTTTACCCACCCTATCCTTTTTTTAAATAAAATTTTGTGTGACATGCTTTGGCAATCAATTTTAATTAGATGTCAGTAGATATATTTTTTTTTAAAAAAAGTCATCTAAAAAATTAAAAATTTAGAGCATCTTTGAAATCTAACTACATTAATTAGAGATGTATTGACTAAATTATAGCTATAAAGAATACCGTCAAGTAAGTAGATATATTGATTTAGCTGTAATTGTGAACTTTAATTGATAAATTCATAAAATTTAAATGCTAAATTCCTATCTTTCTTGAGCATATAATACAAGGGGTCAAGGTTACCTAAATTATTTATCTTTCTACTCATTTACCTCTTTTTATTTCGTATACTGATGTCATGCTGACATCAGCATAAATACTATAAAATATATTCTGGCGGTATATATATATATATATATACATATACCATAGCGGTATCATATAGAATGAGCTTAGTTCTTTGTGATACTATGTCGGTATATTGATACCCAATTGTATATAGGATTATTTCTTAAAAAACAAATAAGAAAATTATTAAACTCTAAATTAATAGAAAATATATTCGTTATATATTTTATCGGTATCATAAAAGATTGAGCTTAATCATCTGTGATACTTTATTGGTATATTATATAAACAGGTGCGGATATCAGCATGACGTCATCACGCAAATTTTAATATTTGAGGGTCAAAATTTTAATAGTATGAGAATGCAAAAATATAAAAAAAATATATGAATATAAATAATTTAATTTAAAAGGTAGAAACTTAATTTCCCAATTCCAAATGTGTGATCACCAATTAGCAGAATGAGGAGCTAAAAGATAAACAACATTATACACTGGATGCCCTTATAACTCTTTTCATACACTCACTGGTCAAAATGATACCACCAAAGCAAACAGAATAAGGTAAGGGTATACATCGGTTGGTTCGATTTGATTTATTAATTTTTAATTTTTAAATATACTAAATAAATGACTAATCAATAAGATAGGAGTATTGTTTTATTGATTTTCAGTTTATCAATTTTTTATCCTTAACAATTCGATTTTTGATTTATATTGAAACAATAACAAAAATATCATACCCAGTGGAATCCACAAGTGGTGTTAGGAAAAGAAAAATATGTGCACACCTTACCACTACCTCATAGAGATAGAGAGGTTATTTCTGAAAAATCTTCATCTCAAAAATGAAACTCCATAAGCAGAAGATACTAGATATAAAAAAGGAAAAAGAAAAAAATGAAAAACGACTAAAAATAAAAAATAAATGATAGTATGTAAATACGATATAAGTAACAAATATAAGGTGGATGATGACAACACAAGATATAAAGACAATATTTCGATTTATATTGAAAATGCTCATAAAATAGATATATGACTTCTCCAATATTTTGAAGCGATATGATAATAATATAACTTTAGAAAATGCTCATAAAATAGAAATAATAGTAACTAACATGAAAAAAAAAAACTATACAAATGCAATACACTTAGAAGAGCTCTTTTTTGTAAACTCAAAGTCATTATGAAATGTGGATTGAAAGCTACAGGGTAAATGTTCTAATTAATAAGATAGTGATATTAATATTTTATATGTCTATGAACGGAAAGGAGTGAATTATTACAGTTTTGATTGGTTATCAATTTACTTGATAATCCTATTTTGAAAAATCAAAATCGGACAAAAAATTAATACTCTCTTCATTTCATATTAAGTTAATTGTTGGAAAATTTTTGATGTTTCAGAATAAGTGAATTATTCACTTTTCAAGGGATGTATTGAATTTTTTTTTTAATTTTACCCTTCATTAATTAAGTTTCTAAGGTTGAGTTTTGTATGAGAAATAAATGATACATAAAATAAGTGTGTAGAGTTTGAAAAGGGTAAAAATGGAAAACCATTATTAAATTTTATCTTTATTTCTTTTTGTTAATATATGTAAAATAACTTAACAATTCACTTAATATGAAACGAAGGAAATAACCTTTTTTTTTTTATGAAATCATTAAATACGTTATCCCAAAAGTCATAAATTAATAGCAAAAATACAGATCAAGGGAAGCTGAAATACAGGTTGGGGAGGCATGAAATCAGCATAGATAAGTTGATATACACTAATATGCAGCAGATATATACTTTTAAGTGTTTATCACAAGAAATGTGGGCCACAAGCCCATTAGCAGGAGAAGCAGCAGATAGGCAGCAGGCCCAGTTTTTTTTAATAAATTGGGCTGATTTGAATCTAGGCCTGCCAATCCCAATCCCATTTCCTCTATTTTTCCTTGTTTTATTATTTTATTTATAATATTTGTTATTATTTGATACTAACTCTAACATTATTTATATTATTATTTGTTAATCTAATTGTTTCTCCAGCATTGCCTCCATTTATGTTAGTTTTCGTTATTTTAATTGTTGAAATTATCCGTACAATTTATTTTTTGGTTTGAAGTGTTAGTTAATTTTAAACTTAATCAATTTTTTTTTTTGCAAAATTAGTCCATTCTTTCAAAATTATATTTTTTCAAATTTAGTCAATTCTTTCAAATTTAACCAACATTTTTCAAATTTAGTCAAATTCTTTCAAATTTAGCCAATTTTTTCAAAATTAATCAATTTTTAAACTAGTCAACTTTTTCAAAGTCAATCAAACTGTTTAAAAGTTAGTCAATTTCCTAATCGTCGGCCAACCGCACATTAGCAGTCATTTTGAGTGATTAAGTTCTTTTCAAAGTGAAAATTGAACTCGAACCCTTCCTTTGGTATTTTTAAAAAGATTTTTCTGTTAGATCTTTTTAAATGTTTATTGGGTTTCCTAATTATCCTAAAAATTAGGTGGCGACTCTGCAATTTCAGAAATTTAGTTTATACTTAAATTAATTAAGTATTAAATCAGATTTTCGAAGTCAAAGTCCATTTTTCCAAATTAACAATAATGGGGCCACATTGTAATTAGGCAGTTAATCCCCTTTGGTAAAATAATATACTATTTGTATATTTTTATGTACATATAATAGATGTCGAACCCCAGTCAGTTAGTTCGATTGTCCACTTTTTATAATTTTAAACTCATTTAAAGAAAATCCTGACTCCGCCACTATATCAAAGAATAATAGAAATGGAAGATCGAATGGTTCTTTGTCACCGAAAGGAATAAGGAGATTAAACTCTCGATTGAGACAAAGTAACTCTCGACACCATTGACCTATTTCGAGTGAGAGTAAGCTCCTGCCATGCACAAGGTGCGAAGAACGATTGAATACAAGAATTTATTATACACAATCTAACCTTGCATTTCTATAAGAATCTATTTGTACATCACGAATTCATGCATGACCTTTTCGTCACATGACGACAACTTTACCAATTATGTTAAATTTCTCCTTCCATGAAATAACATTTGGTAATTGGATTAATAATTTGAGAGGTACATTTCTAGTTAAACTATGAAAATTTCTAGTTTACAAATGAAATTCAACAACTAATGGACAATTTTACAGAATTTATTTAAGCTAATCAAAGAAATGCATACTGATCTATAAAATTTACTATCTACGACCTTTTTATTATAAATTTATAGTCAGAAGTTTGAATTAATAAAATTTGAATTTTGAATTCGTATAATCCTGACATAATGTTAAATTTAATAAAAACATATCATACATAAAATATGTGATGTTATATTTGGATGATGAAAGATAATTACTAGCTTTACTTACTCAGAACAGATAGATAGATAAATAGAAGCACGTCATAATCACTTATTATTTATTAAACAATAAACGTAACACAAGTACAATAATAACAATAGCAATAACTCCAGTTAAAGTTCCATAACTGGAATCTGAAGATCGAGGTTATTTAAAGTGTAAGCAACATTTATCCCTACTTCATATAGGTATAAAAGTTGTTTATGATAGATTCTCGATCCATTCAAACGGAACACAACAAGAAGTAAAAAAATACAATAGAAAATACTAATACAAAATAATATGATAGTCGAAATAGAGAAAGCAACCGATGATTTTGGTTCAAGTGGAATACCTAGGGAGGCAAGCCAACCTTCCCCTCCATTCGCTCATGTGACAACTCCAACAAATTGTAAGTGGTTTGCAATCTTCATCTGTATTACACTTATTACCACAACTTTTTATGGTAAGATCAGGGAGTAAAATTTGCTCAAACATATCAAGCTCTATTGGTAGGTTTCGCAATGCCATCACACCAGTATTTGAAGACCAGAATATCACATGAACTGTAAGAATAATATCAATGCACAAAACATAAGAGTTAGCCAATTATCGAACATGATAGCAAATTATTGAAATAATATAAGCTATACATAAAATAAGAGATGCCACTATACATTGTATCATAAAATTAATTACTAACCAGCCAATAGTGCTACAAGGA
>JAOTQJ010120069.1:0-10646 GCA_025642045.1 Solanum sejunctum
TATCACCTAGCCAGGGTTGAGTCTATCACTGGGGTAGCCCAAAGGGTTAAGCAAACGCCTATTCAGGGTCAATCCCAATATAGATTTACCATTAAATAGTTGGTCATTTATATTACATGTTGTGCACAGATTATACGATAAAGGTAAGGTAATAATGGTTTCAACTAATGTAAGGGAGAGTGACATTTCAAAAATGGTTTTCTAGATAAGCTATGGTAACTTTAAATCATTGTTGATATAGTTTGGTTTAACTAATGCACCAAATATATTTATGGATCTACTTAATAATGTGTTAAAGCCCTACCTTGATGCTTTTATGTTTAGTTTCATAAGTGACATCTTAATGTATTCTCAGAGTAGGCAAGTGTACATGGACCATCTGGGGATTGTGCTTCAAACCTTGTGGAGAAGGCCAATTGTTTGTCATGTTTACTAAGTGTGAGTTTTGGTTAAAAGAGGTAGCATTTCTTAGGAATATAGTGCCGGCTGAAGGGATAAAGTTTGATCCTATGAAAATGGAAGCGGTAAAGAATTGGCCTAGACCATTAACTCCTTCGAACATCAGTAGCTTTTGGGTCAAGTTAGTATTATAAGAGGTTAATTGAAAGGTTTTATTCTATCTCATCACTATTGAAAAATTTAACTCAAAAGAAAGTACAATTCATATGGATAGATGAGTGTGAGAAAATTTCCAAACATTGAAGGATCAATTAACATCAGCATAAATGTTGACCTTTCTGGAGGGTAACAAAGGGTTTGTTGTGTTGTCATGCCTCATGGGTTAGTTTGGGTTATGTGTTGCTGCAACATGGAAAGGTAATTGTTTTTTTTTCAAGGAAATTGAAGATTTATCAAAGGAACTACCTAACACATGATATTTAACTTGCAACCATGGTGTTTGCATTGAAGATTTGATGTCATTACTTGTATAGGGTCCATGTAGATGTCTTCAGGGAACACTAGAGCCTCTAATATGTGTTTAATCAAAGAGACCTCAACCTAAGGCAATGAAGATGGTTAGAACTTCTCACGAACTATGACGTGAGTGTGAAGATCACTAGGGTAAGGCTACTATGGTAGCCGACACACTTAGTAGGTTTTCTATGAGTAATGTGTGTCACCTTTATGATAGGAAAAAGGAGTTGGCCAGGAAAGTTCATAGGTTAGCTAGATTAGGGTTAGGTTGAGTGATGCCGGAAATAGTAGTCTGATGGTTAAAAAATCTCCATTGATTATGGATGTAAAATCCAATAAAGATCTTGATCCTAATTTGGTTGAATTAAAGACATTAGTCAAGGAAAATAAAGTGCAGGTTTTCTAACAAAGGGGAGATAGAGTACTTCTTTACAAAGTTGATTATGTTTACAGGATGTGGATGGATTAAGAAACATGATTTTGATAGAGGCTAACAATTTATCCTATTCCATTCATTCTGGTTCCACTAAGATGAGTAAAGATCCAAGGGAGATATATATGTGGAACAAAATGAAGGAAATTCCAAAGTTTGTGGTCGAATGCTACAATTGTCAAAAAGTTAAGGTTGATCATCAAAGGATGCGTTGCCTGAGAAAAGATATGGAAATCCCTACTTGGAAGTAGAGATTAACATGGATTTTTTGGTTGTTTTTCCTAAGAGGCATTTTTGACTCTATATTTGGGTGATAGTTGATAGAATGATAAAGTTCGCTCACGTTTTATGGATCAAGACAATCAATGGTGCTAAAGACTATGCTAAGTTGTCATCCGAGAGTTGGTGCGATTGAATGGGGTTCCATTGTCTATTATATCGGATCATGGATATTAATTTACCTCTCGCTTTTGGTCATCATTTCAAAAATTCCTTGGTACTAAGGTAAAGCTGAGTATCGCTTTCCATCCTCAAACCAATCATCAAGATAGTTGATGTGCTGTTAGAATATAACACATTTTATTCTTAAAATAAGGAAATTTACAAGTTCTTAAAGCAAATTTTTATAGTTTTGATGTGTTTTTGTGTTAGTTGTGCAGAAAATACAGTTGGGTATGATTTTGGAAAGAAAAGTGCAGATTTTGATCAAGTCAGGTTCTATGAGCCATCCTACGAGTTATATCTCATGCTATGAGTCATATCATAACCTTTGTAGCATCATCTAAAGAGCAAAATCAAGAATTTGAGAAGTGGAGGTCAGCCATACGAGGCCATCCTACAAGTCGTAGGTCACACTATGACTCATACAAAAGGGATCTAGCAAAGAGCAGTGAGCTAAAAGTTTAGACCAAGAACTGAAAGCCTAGACTATGAGAAAAGCATATGAGTCGTAGTCCAAGTAATGAGTCATAATAGTGGGTCATAGCAGTCAAGTCAAAAATATCAAATGCTGACTACAAAATCTCGATTACGACTTGTACATCACCCTACGAGTTATATCTATGAGAAGTAATAGCTGTCAACTGTATTTTCTATTTAATTTCTAGGGTATTTTTATATCTAGTTTAAATAGATAATGTAAGGTTTTTTTGGAAGAGATTCGACATTATGAGATATTCGTGAATATTCTAAGAGCATTTTTAGGGTTTAGTGTAGATTTTTAACTTTCACTTTGAAAACCTACTTTTAGGGGATTGAAAACCTACATTGTACTCATTTGTCATTAATCCAAGCTTGTGATTTTGAACTTGAAGGCGTTCTTGCCTTTTATTGCTTTGGGTAAACCCTCAACTATGTTTATTTTGTCTTAGCCATGAGTGGCTAAGCACCCACAACTTGGGGTTGTGGGAACTATGACTAGTTGACTTGAAATAATCTAGACTTTGTGCATTTCTTTGATTTGGGTTTTGCATGTATTATTTATTTCCTTTTATTTTGATTGTTATTTGGTGGTGGCCAACCCCAAACCCACCTACTATCACGATCCCAATCAAGGTAGTGATGAATAGGAAAATGAAAGTTAATGATAGGATCTAATTGATGTGTTCTCATCCAATCCACTGAACCTAACCAAGGGGAGGTTGACTAGGACAATGGGTAAGGGTTAGTTGGCACGCCATGGTTGCTGACCAAGCATCATGGTGAAATTCGACATTCACCTTCACAAGAGGGCTAGAAGAACCTAAGTTACCATCTTGCATGTGAATTCCTAATTAGATTCGTGTTGTATATGGTGATTGAGTCAACGAATCATAGGAACATAATTCCCAAGTTATACCTCAATTTGATTGTCTTCGTGCATAAACAACGTAGTGTTTATTTTTGTTCTGAATTTTGAATCATAACCCCCACCCCCCAATTTTATAGAATATAGTGATCAATACTTGAAATGATTGTTAGTGGATCAACTTGGTCAATCCCTATAGTGTGGATTCGACCCTAACCTTCAGTTAGATTTATTACTGACTGTGACCACTTTGTTATTGGAGCATGAACATCAAAAATTATGGCACCGTTGTTGGGGAATACGAGTAAGTTCTTGACTTGATTTCAGTAGTAGTTAACTCAAGTGTTAATTTCCAAATTCTCTTGTATTTTACTTTTATTTTAGTTATTATTGTTTAGTTTGTTTACGAGTATCCAAGGGAGAGTATGACAAGATTCAACACAGACAACAAATTATAGATTGATAATCTTAAATGTCTAAATAGAAGATTGTCATCACGCGTAACTTATTTGAGTCATTATAGTGACATATCTTGTTTTATGTGCAGCAATTCGAAGACACTCAGGTTTATTTATAGAACTTCACACAAACACTAAGGGGAGTGCTTGGAACAAGATATCTAGTATTGGATGCTATAGATCTTTAGACTTTTCCCATGACTCTCAGGAATAATGCAGCGAAGTGGTGGTCTATCCTCCTACCAAACCTTTGCCCTAACTGGGAAGAAGTACAAAGGGTCTTGTTCATGAACTTTCTGTAAAGAGCCGAATAAGTATCCACTGCAGGATATAATTGTGAAATTTTGATGAGTACAAGGAGAATCATTGGGTGCAACTTGGGTTAGATATAAAGAAAGTTCGGGGAAGAGGCCAAATCATGGTTTATCAGATGATGAACTAATGGTAAGCTTCTACTGAGCACTGACTTCCTAGCAACAATTGCAAGTCAATGCCTTATTTAGAGGGGACTATTGGACATTTTTGAGGTAGACGTATAATGAATTCATTGAGTACATAGACAAACTATCTGCAGTTAGCCAAGTGTACCATTCATATCAAGACCAACCGATTGCTCCCACTACTATGTCAAGGGAAGGCTATAATAGTGCAAGAAGGGATGGTGTAGTAGGTTAGATTAAGCTGCCACATCAACTCTGGGTTATAGAAAAACCCTCAAAAGTTGAGCATATTCTTGAAACACTGATAAAAAAGATGGATGAGCAAGAGGAAATGCTATAAGAAATTAAGTTCGATGTCATCAAAGTGAATTACAAGATTGATCAACAAGTGATGGTAATACAAAAGATCAATGGCCAAGTTGAGCAAGTTTCTAAACTGTTGGAGTATCTTAAAAAATATAGGAGGAGAGATCATAAAAGAGGTGATACGAGCCCACTAAACCTTGAGGAACTTTAAGTAATAAAGATGACAAAGTCGAGCCATGACGTTAAACAAGATGCTTCTTGGGAGGCAACCCAAGTATCATTTATGTTTTTGGCTTAATTTTAAGTTCATTTTGGTTGTTCGAATAGTTAGGTCATAGATTAATGTTCATTTTGATTGTTAAAACATTGAATTAGTTGTGTTATTTTAGAAATTGGTGTATTTTAAGGTTTCGTTTGCAGGTATTAATCAAGAATTAAAAATTTGGAAATTGCAAGTGGAGCAACCTCTACAAGTCGTGGTGCACACTAAAACTCATAGTCATGTCTCATAAAGGGAATAATAAGGATTTAAAGTTGGCACACACACTATGAGCTAACCTTACAATTTGTAGGGTTCCCTATGAGTCATAAGTGGGGTTTGTAGTGCCCTAGTATAAATTCAAAGTTTTCTAAGTATTGAGGTCTGCTATGAGACCAGAACCTATGAGTCGTAGGAAGACCTACGACTTATAGTCTGATTTTCATAGCCCTAAAATGCAAAATTTTTAAAGGCGACCAAATTTGATATAAAAGGGGTCATTTTAACCCCTAAAATCCTATTTTTTTACCCTAATCTACACATATTGGTCCCAAATGAATCCCCCCCATTATTTTGATTGATTTTTTTGGTGACCCACATCATGTTTAGATCATCTTTTCCATTAAGCATTGCAAGTAGTGTTTCGGCTTTCTCTCTTTTATCTCACTTTGTCCAAATATCATTTGTATTCTTGTAAGGTATGCTCTTGACTAAAATTTTACATACAAAGTTTTATTATTTCTCTTGAATTATTTGATGATTCTGTACATAGTGATGATATTGCAAATACCCTTAAGTGCATGTTTGTCTAAATATGAGAACTAGGGTTGCCAATTAAAATTCCCTATTGTTGTTCTAAAATTATTTAAGCACTCTTGTTGGACTTTGTTAGGATGGAAACTTTGCCATGTTTAGGGTTGATCATATTATGTAATGATTGTGCAATGAGTGAGTGACTGTGGGATTCGTGGTGGGCTTGGAATTAGGTGATTCGTTTGTGCTTAAATTGATACTAATGATATGGAATACCTTGTGTATACAATTGCATCGGATCCCTTTGAACTCCTTGATTGTGTTTTGGTATTGATTGTTATGATCTTAGGGATCTGTTCTTTTTGGGTGCTTCTTACATATGTTAGGAAATTGTGATTTAAGTGTTTTTATTAGAAATATATCATGCGGGTTAAGATACAATTTGGGTTGACACATATGGGTATTAGAGATGCTAGTGTGCTTATTATGTGTATAAAAGCTTGTTTCGATGCTATTAGATTGGGTTTAATGAATTGTAGTTCTTGTGGCATTTTTGAAAGCACCACTGATGCCTATTGTTTTTCTGCTGTGATGGCTCCCTATGACTCCTAGGTGGTCCTACGGGTAGTAGAGAACCCTCCTAAGGAGTATCAAGAGTCTATGGGTCCTTGACATATTCCATACAAGACCCACCTATGAATCGTGTTGCTCACTATGAGTCATAGTTGGGGACTCGTAAGACCTACCTTATTTTACATTATATTCTGTTCCTTGCTATAAGCCTAGGTTAAGACTCGTAGGTTACCTTATGATTCAATCCTGTGCCCCGCATATCTGATCAAAATGCTATTTTCAGGCACCTTAGCACTATAAGACTATTGTATGAGTTGTACTGATGCCTCGTACCTGCATACCTATAATTGGTTTAGTGCATTTTGTTTATGTTGTCTTTTATTGGTCTTGTTACTCTTTGTTGATTCTTCCTTATGGTTCCTATTTGATTTAACACTAGGGTGCTCATTGTATGTTATGGAGTCAAATTTTTAGGTCATATGGCACAGAAGGCTAGAAAAAACTCTATTAAAGCTTTGGGTTGAAACTTGAGGGATGAGCCATCAAATGATGAGCAATCTGATGGATCTGTGGAAGTCCACAGAGTCCGAATAGACCCCGAGGCAAATGTTCTTTAGACTAGTTCCTCCCAATCTAAAAAGGAGGGTAATGAGGACAGGTCAGATGATGGCCTCTCACTTTTGGAGCTAGGGTCTATTGAGGCATCGCAGACCCGACCTGAGGAGGAGGATTCTCAGCCTCCAGCGGATCCTACTACTACTGTCATTTCCACAGAACCCAGAAGTTCTAACTGGTGTGTTCCAAGCATGAAGGAAATATATGATAAGGGGTTGGAGCCAAAGGGTCAAGGGAAGCTGATCCAGCAATTCCATGAATAGCAAAGGCTAAGGACCTAGGGCTGAGCAGTATGTCGAACTTGGAAGCAGAGATTGATCACTATAGGATAAGGTGCCTTACACAAAGATTGGGCAAAATATGCCCTATATCTATTTTAGGAATTCTATGAAGCTTACTACACCACCAGTCTCCAAGATCTTCCTAGAGGGAAGAAAGCTATAGAGCGGCCAAGGCTGCGAGAAGTTCTAGTCCAGGGTGAAATTGTTGACATTTAAGAGGAGACTATCAGGAGGGTTCAATTCGGGACAAACTACAGAGTACTTCACTCTACCACTAATTATGATGATAACATCACAAAAATGAGGAAAGCGATAAGCGATAAGAATGTAGAGATAAAAACTGAGTTGCTCAAGTGGATAGCCAAGCAGGTATGCGAGGAGGGTTTTGAGCCTACATGGGTCAAAAACCATGCTGCTCAGATCGTGAAATCCCAACTTTCATTCTGGGCCAAATTTTTGTAGTATATTATTCATTGGCGCATCAGGCCTACATTTACGATAATATGATCACCTTTGAGAAAGCTATTAATACCTACCATTCTACCTAGCTACAAAATTGATTAGGCCTGAGTCATGGCTGAGCAGATACACGAGTCGGTGATTCATACCTATACCTCCTCGCCTTTTCCTATCCTGATACATGGATTATATAATAAGGTAGGGGTATGTGTCTCTTTTCACTTGGACCCACATGTAGAGGGAGTACATATTATAGATCCCAGCCTAATTAAGGTTGATTAAAACTTGGTGGCCCTACAGCGAGTAACATCTCCCCCTAATCCAGATCTTTTTACTCAGGAGCTGACATAAACCCCTACCAGTCTACTTTAGCTACTTCAGAGCCACCTCGAGCTACTGATATAGAGGCGATACTACCCTCCAATACACCTGCACAAGCACTAACGCTTTTCACTACTCAGGTTGACTCTGTAGACTTTCCTCTTATGTTTGCTTTTGGTTTTCAAGCATTAGTGCGTAGGTTAGCAAAGATGTAGCTCTAGCTGAGCAAGTTGATGAGCAAGCTCAAACCTTGGGTTTAACAGATGGACGAGGACTCGGAGGAGAGGGTCAAGGCATACGCTCGTGAGATGATATATTAGAGAGTTAGAGTAGTGGATGCCAGAGTAAATGACTTCAAAGATAGGGTCCAGAAGAGACTCAAGGACACATAACCCACTGACATGGTTATTGTGACAGATGAATTGGGCAAGTTCAAGGCTAACATGTTGAAGATGCTAGTGGCTCCGATAGCAGTCCCAGAGAAAGCACCAGTAGGTGATGATATGTTTGATTTATTCAATGACCGCCTGCATGCCCACGGGAAGATTCCCCTCTAGAGTAATGATGTAGTTGTGAGCTAGTAGAAACATAGGAGTAATGACGAGGATGCAACACTAGAGGAGCAAATTACTGATGCAGTGGTGCAGGAGTCATCAACTATGGCAGCTACATAGAGAGATCAGGAGCAGCAAATAGCATTAGGATCCCAGAGCTTAGGTATAGCTGCAGCTGGGACCATCGAGTAGGAGATTGGAGCTCAGTGCCCCAGGACCCCTAGGACCAGATGGATTCCGGTGCTTGAGAACCTTATGTTTGATACTTTTGACCCTTGTCCTTAACGATACTTATCGATACTTTGTTCCTTGTTTTAAACAATATTTTTATATTAGTTTTCTGATAAATTTAAATGTTTTGTTTTGAATGTTGATTTTAATTATGTTTTGGATGTTTTATTTTTAAATTATAGGTTTATATATATTGTGTATGTGTTTAATTTGAGGAAAAAGTAATTTCTTTTGGTGAGGTGTGGGCAATTTGGATTAGGGTGAAGTCCTCAAGTCTATAACTTCTCATATTTTTTATCCTAAGGTTTTGTTGTCATGTTTCTTTTTTCTTGTGGATGTTTTAATTTCTGTTGAACTGACATGTTCAAGTAGTGTAGATAATTTGTAGATATATATTGATTATTATCTTTTGGCCTGTGCACAATCTTGATTGGTATTATGAATGTTTTGAAAATTTGGTACCCTCAAAATTTTTGGGATTGTTTATTACCATTGCAATCTAGCATATGATTATTTGGCAATCTTTATGCTGATAATGAGAAGGCAAGTGGATGATTGAAGCATGACTTGTGACTCTTTGATTGATTGTGTATGCAATGCCATGAGAGTGTGAGCTTACTTTGTAGTATTCATGCATTGTGTATTGACTCAGTACTTGCCTTGTTACTCTAAATTTGGACTGGAGATGTAGTTGATTGGGAAAAGATCTTAGGCCTTTGCTTTTTAATTGAGCTCACTTTTGCCTAAATGACCTACTAAATATGATAGTTGATCCCTTGTTCCAAATGTTTGAGCTTTTCATGTACCTGTTCTTTCTTGACACCTAGATGGACAAGCCTTGTTTAGTGAAATACTTTGATATTGCTCCTGGTCTATCCTTGAACATGTGAAATTTGATTGAGACGAAAAGCCTAAGTTGAGGGTGGCTACAAGTTGTCGCCCTGGTTTAGGGAATAGATATTGTGTACTTCACCTTAGGCTCAAAGTCTAAGTTGAGAATGACCCTTAATTTTATGAGTTAATAAAAATGAGGTGGTTAGTTGGGAAAGAAAGAAAGAATGAAAAGAAAAATCATGTACAACGTGAGATAAAAAGAAAGAAAAGTGTCTTGTATTGAAAATAATAGAAAAATAAGTTCAAAAATAAGGAACAATTGAAAAAGAAAAAGAAAGCACCCGAAAGAGCTTGGAAAAGAAGAATGAGGGAGAATATAATGAAAATGGTTGAGTTGTGGAGGTAATATCATTCATAAACGTTCTTCAAGGACAACTTGTAGTAATTACTAGCCTCAAATGTCGTACCAAAGCCCCATAAGACTACTTTACAATCCCATTAAGTTCTAAAGTGATCCTAGTTCAATTAGTTGGTGGTCGGGAGTTTGAGTATAGAGGCAAGCCTATGGTGTTGATAGTCATGCATGAATTTCATTTCTGAGACTAAGAATGTTGCACAGTTACTGAATTTTAATTGCTTTTTGAGTGTAATAGAGGGATTTCATTTTTGAGAGGGCATTTTCATTGAATGATTGACATATGACTTATTCATTTATCGTGGAATGATGATACTCCTTCACTTGTCATAGTTGGATTGTTAAATACATCATTGTGTTTTGGTTTGCATGGTGACTGTGCAATCAGGTTTTGAAAATAAGAGTTGGGTACCTGAGTTGGAGCTAAGTGTTGCATGTGCAATTATAGTAATTGTTTTGTGTTTCTTATTGTCTACTTAGATTGAGTCGTCGCTTGAGTATAAGCAACAATTCTAAGGTAAGGGTGTTGATGTGCTGTCAAAATACAACATATTTGATGCCTAAAATAAGGGATTTTGCAAGTTCTTAATGCGACATTTTATTATTTTTATGTGTTTTTATTTTAGTTGTGTAGAAAATATAGGTGGGTATGATTTTTTGAAGAAAGGGCAGATTTTGATCAAGTTAGGCCCTCCGAGCCATCCTATGAGTCGTACCTCATGCTATGAGTCGTATGATGCCCTTCGTAGCAAGTTCTAGAAAGCAACATCAAAAGCCTGAGAAGTGGAGCTCAGCTATATGATGCTACCCTACGAGTCGTAGGACGTACTACGACTCAAACAGAAGGGTCATAGCAAGGAACAGTGAGCCAAAAGTTTAGACTAAGAACTGAAGGCCTAGACTACCAGAAACATAATGAGTCATAGCTAAGCAACGACTCGTAGCAGTGGGTCTTATGAGTCAAGTCCAAAATACCAAATGCTGTCTATGAAACCCTGATTACAACTCATAGG